>CM062809.1:574132811-574378813 GCA_031772625.1 Pinus tabuliformis
GTGCATTACACTAAGGCTTTGGCTAGCATAGGCGTGAAATGAATGAGCAGCTGGTTGGACATGATATGGAGATGTGAAGGACCAAGGAGGAGGTGTGGACCAGGAAGGATGGGCAGGGGGCCCCGAGAAGGATAGAAGTGACTTGGTTGGGTTTGTAGTATGCCTGAGATGTCCCTTGCATCCCCAGCTAATATGGTCTAGGTCCATGCGGCCTCCTTTGGTCTATGTAATCGGTCTGTTCAGTGACTTTTGCGGCCCCTTGGTATACAATGTTAAGTCTAGGAAAGGAAGGGCACTTGTCTGTAGAATGATTTTCTTCACAGATTGAAAAAACCTCTGTAGATTTCAATGGGCATTCATTCCTAGGATGACTCCTAGTGCACCTAGGACAAAAAACGGTCAAAGCCCTCTGTGCTTCCTCTTGTTTTCTTTTGATATGCATGGCAATAATCTATCGCATCTCACTCTTGAAGTCTTCCCACATGTTTACAATTTCACCTTTAATGGATGAGTTGGAAGAAAAGGTACTGCTCCCAACATTTCTGTTTTCAGCCATTGGCTCTAGAGGAATGCTTTCTTCTTCTTCTTCCCCTATAGGTTCTTCAAATATGTTTGGTTATTACCTAAGGGTGTTTCTTCTTGATTACAGTCACCGAAGAAAATAAAAGGTTGGCTATGTGAAGCAGTGGGGGTTTTGGGCAAACATTTTCCTAAATTATCTCTACTCCTATGAAGCATGAAAGGAAATATTTTTGGTGATTTTTGTTTTTTTCTGCTCCTACAAAACTGAAATGGATTGAACAACAAATTGCAACTAACTGAAATGAACTTGCTGAAATGAAATTGCAGAATTGAAATGAAAGCAAGGAAATGGCTAATCTACTTTGCTAGAATGGAAATTGCAGAATTGAAATGAAAACAAGGAAATGACTAATCTACTTTTGCTGAAATGGAAATTGTAGAATTGAAAGGGCTAATCTACTTTTGTTGAAATGGAAATTGCAAAATTGAAATGAAAGCAGAAATGCCTAATCTACTTTGCTGAAATGGAAATTGCAGAATTGAAATGAAAGCAGGAAATACCTAATCTACTTTTGCAGAATTGAAATGAAAGCAGGAGATGCCTAATCTACTTTTGCATAATTGAAATGAAACAACTACTCTACTTTTGCTGAAATAAACTACTTAGCAGAATGTTGCAGTAGAAAATAGAAGAAAGAAATAATCACAAAATACTCTGATGCTTCCCTGGAAACAACACCAAAAATATGGTGAGCACCAGTATTCCAGCAATAATGTTGCAACTCTTGGGGCTTCCTTCTTTACTTTTATCAACCCGGTAGTTCGTAACAAACTTGGAAGCGACGGTGTTGTATGCACAAGTACTAGCTCTTACTACAGGTTGTCACTTGGTCAGATGGCATAAGATCACTAATGATCTCAAGCCAACTTCTATGAGTTTTTAGAAGAAGCTTTTAACTGTGATGAAAGAAAGCTAACACTATAGAGGCTATTCTATTTGCAGAAAGAGAAGGAAAGCTAAAATGTAATGCAAACCCTAGCAAACCCTAGTAAACCCTAATTTATCCACTAACCCTACTTTTGCAGGAAAAGAAATGAGAACTAATGAAATGAGTGCCATTGACTATTGAAAAGGTAAATTGCATTTATTCAAGCTACTTCTGAAAAGAAATGAGAAGAAAACATCTCTTTGTGCTTTTGAGTGTTTTTATGTGAAATTATTATGCTTGTGATTTATCTAATTGTGATTGTCCAGAGGTTTGGTGGCGAAGGAAGGTGGAGTTGATTGTTGCAGAGGTGAAGGAGGGTGTGGAGAGGTCCTAAGAAGCCCCTAGTACCCTTCTAAAGACTTTCATAGCGATCGGACTTCGAAAAAACACTCACAGGAAATTCTACAGGAGGTTGTAGGGGATCTACAGGAGGAGGCCGAGAGCTATTTCTGGAGTTTTGAAGGGGGAAAAATGATAGGAAAGGGGAACTGAAGGCTAGATGAATGTGTAAAGGGGTCTAGAACTTATCAAGGAAGATCAAGAACGAACGTGATGGTTGGATTTGTTCAAATGGCAAGAAAGAAGCTTATGGAGAAAATGCAGAAATTAGGGTAGATTGGTGAAGTTTTGCGAATGACTTGGGAAATATATGAAAAGTGAGCTGGTGCTAGTTGTTTTATGGATGTATGGTGAGCTGAGATGTCCTGCGAGAGATCTGCACATTTACTTATCAAAACTAAGCAGGAAAAAACTAGTTGTACTATGAAAACATAAATATCACTCATTAACCTAATTCTTGACCTAGAAATAGAAAATGTTGAACTGTAACCTGTGAACATAAAGGCATGCAGAGAGAACTATGGTAAAATAATAGGAAATGATCCAAGCAACTGAATCTGAACCAATATATCAATCTTTCCAAATCAATTTATCACACTAGCAGTTGCATGGAAGAGCAAAAACTGTGTTTTTGGTGGCACCAGAAGTGCCTTGACCTCAAATCATAGTCCCATGGAGAGAGAAAGGACATCGAGGCCTGTTGTTGGCCTTTTTGAATCTTATTCTATCACTTCAGTAACCTACTTGAGCAACTGAAACACAAAACAGCCATGCAAACCATCAAAAGCAACATAATCTAACAAAGTAAAATGAATCTATGTAACAGAAATTAACTCATGAACTGAAGAAAAAACATATAAGTACACAGTAAGAGGTGTTGGGCAGCTTGGGTTGGGCCCTAACCCAAGAGCATCAGCCCTCTCAAAGAGAACAATGCTAGCTCAAAAACTGTTTCATCTTCATTACCAAAAATAATAGTCACATTACAAGAACTGTCCTCAAAAAGGAACTCGAAAATGAGTTGAACACAATGCTGAACAAAAGTGAAAAAATCTACTAATCACTAGCTAAAATCCAACTAAAAAAACTGAGCACCTAAGCTCTGCTATTTATACAACTTGAGCCTCCAACATCTCTCCTAAAATCAAGGGGCTCAACTTCCCAAAACTACAGATAAACAGTAGTCCTTCTTTACTTGCTAGGCTGCCCCTTGGGTGCACTCATGTGGCTACTTGTGCTCCGAGTTTCTGATGGAGAATTCGAGGTAAGGGTTCATAAATGAAGGGGACACCCTCCTACAAATCCTCTCCCTTGTTCTTCCTTGAATTTGGCTGTCAAATGCTCATTAGACCTTTGATTTTGTCTCAAAATTGACCAAAAATCTGCATAAAGCACACATTAGACTTTTTGGCATAATGACTAACCCAATTCACTCTATTAGCATAAACATAATTAAAAACATGCAATAAACTAATGAGAATGGTGGATTAAGTTGAGTTAGGAGGCTAAATGAGCCCATATAATTACCCATTTCTGAGGCTTATCACCAGATCAAGTCGACTGATCAAAATACCATGATAATTTTGATGATAATGAAACCAAGGGGCCAACGAATAATTACCATGGGTAATTCAATAGTAACCCAATCCAACATTAAAACCATGTAAGTCTTGATGGTAAAATGAGTTAATGGAGCAAACATAGATCCAAGGAGAATTTACCACGGGCTTTGACATTTATGCTTCAAGCAACCAACATTTATACAGCTTATAACAAGTAGCATGCTTAATTTACATAGGGTGTAAGACATAAACTAGTGTAAATAATGGTAGTAGCCCTATATTAACAACTACAACATTATATTAGGGAAATACATCAGCTTAGAAGCTCAACCCACTACATGAATACTACATTGGAGCATCAATAAACCATGTTACCAACATGTTACCATTGTTAATATCAATCCCAACACAATGCCAACAATATCACCCTTTGGCATTGATGGAAACCACCAACTACCTCATCACCTAGAAACCACCAACTACCTCATCACCTGTTAAGACTAAACTTGTGGGTGATGTCTCTCTCTCACCCTTTGACATCAATAAAAAAGGGTTTGCATAGGGGAATCTTCTACTATGATCCCAATACTTCTCCAATGAAAAATAATATATGCTAAATATTGCTAATACTTATGGTTCCTCCATTCGACTACCATTCAAAACACTCAGTTCCCATGAGTATGTGACATACCTGCAAATTAAACATTATATTCCTATTGCTAACTGTTGTGGCTCCTAAAAAATAATATGACATCAATGTCAAACAATTCCAAACAATTGTTGATCCATTCTTTTGTTGGGTATGCTCCCATGAGCATGTAAGACACTCTAATTTCTCATCCACTTCTTTATCAGACATACAAATTGATTGAATAAGCTTGCTAAATACGCCCATATTTAGCAATGATCGCCAATTTGTTCCCCCTATTTTCACGTACTATCCTTTCATGTTGATCTCCTAACTATTCTTTTTTTGCAACTTCATCTTCAACAATTATGTACCTTCCTCATATACCTTGGGATATCATATTATGCTCCCCTTGAGATTATGCTAATATTATTTTCTCTTTTTTCCAGTAGTGCTCCTTGTGAATATGCCAAGTAACGATGGACTGCAGCTGGGCCTTACTTCCTTTATTCATAATCTGAAGAATATATTGCCTTCAATATCTTATTTCTTCCTTTACTTATTTTCAACACATATACCTTATCTAGAGTTTTGATTCTTTTTTCTATTATCTTTCTAGTGCCTTCTTCTATAATTTTGCATCCTCTTGAAGTGAATATGACTACATGTCCTCTCTCAGTCATTTGACCCACACTCAATATGTTGTGTTTTAACCCTTCAACTAATAAGACATTAGAAAAAATTGTATTTTTGACATCGAGATTGGTTCTAGCTTTTCCTATCACCTTGGTTGGTGCATTATTTCCAAGAATAACGTTGCCACCTTTGCTTTCCTTTAAGGAGATAAATATGATCTTATCTCTAGTAATATGATGAGAACATCCAATATCCATCTACCAATGATCATGTTCCTCTAGCGCACACAGTACTAGGCCACACTTCACTTGTTGCTCTTCTTTTTTCTTCCATACTTTGTTATGTTGATTTTTGATAGAGACATATTCTTCTAGCTTTTTGTTAAGTGTCTCCTCCTTTGATTCCTTGTTCAATTTATTTTTCTAAGTATATTATTTTTGTAGTTTGGATTGTCTTAGCTTACTCTGATAATCCCTTGCCATGTGTCCAAGCTTATTACATGCATAACATTTTATGTGACTAGAGAAATCATGTTTTCTAAAACCATTGTACATATATAATTTTTGCCTCATATTCCTTTAATTTCCATATGATTTGTTGTCTACAGCCTTATGACCAAATAAATTACATGAAAAATTGTAACCGTGAAAAATACTTGTATACTATGGAACATATGATCTTCTTGTGGGGATTGTTCTTCCTTGACTGCTTGCTTGAGAAACCTTCTTCTATTGCATAATATGATTGTAAGTTCTGAGCAATCTACTTCTATAGTTAGTTATGTCCAAAGTTATGGAAAATGAAGCACTCAACATCATTATTCAAAGGAGAAAAGGAATTGTTGTCCCTCCTTTGGAACCTTATATTTATTCTATACTCAACCTTTGGTGCAAATGATCTTCTTAAGAAAGTCACTTTTATTGGTTGTTTATTCTATTTCTTGCTTCCTTTATGTTTTGATTACATTATTTTTTTTCAATATAATGGTGGTTCTTATTTATTTGTCAAGATTTTCAGATTCTACCTTATTGTCTTCTAGGTTCCCTATATATTACTTTCCTTCAATATCCTTGTGTTGCTTATTTTTTGGTCAACATTTTCATATTCTTCCTTATTGTCTTCTAGGTTGCTTGTATACGCCTGTGAGCTAGATTCTCTCTTAATTGTTTCATGAAAACCAATACCTAACTTAATGGAGGGAGAACTTTGGCTATTGAGGAGATCATCCAAGATCTTGGTACTATCTTGAAATCTCAACTGTTTGACATTTTCTTCTAAATCACTTCTTAATGAGACAACCTCAATTTCTAATTTCTCACAATGATCCTCTCTTTATTTTAACTGATTTCTTATTACTTCTTCAACTATTTTTGCCTCTTCTAATTGGATTTTCAACTTGAAATTTTCTTCTATAGCATCATATTATTTATCATAAATATCTTGAGTAACTTCTTATATTGAGTTTCCTATTCATTTGTATTTTCTAGATCAATCCTTAGAGAAATGGCTTTAGCTTCAAGACTTTCACACTGACTTTCCTTTTCATTAAGCTATCCAATCACTACTTCATTGGCTCTTTTAACTTATTTATGTGCTTGTAGGACTATTACAATCTTCTTTGATTCATCCACAACTTGATCCATGTTCTTATATATTTGAAACATCTCCTTGAGGCTCTTAATCTTTTTCAAGGCAATGACAAGTTTCCTTCTGAGATCAAATTCTTTTTCTAACATTTCTTGTTCTGAATATGAAACATAATTTGACATGAAAGGAACATATAATTCTACATGACTACACTCATTTGTTTATAGACTATAATTATATTCTTCAGAGACATAACTCTCATTGTTATTTATTTCATAGAGGGATTGCAACTTGTCACATACATCCTTTGCTTATAGCTTGTCCTACACATCCTTTTCAGATTCATAAGGTATAATTTTCTCAAATTTTGAATTGGGTGCTTTATAGAAAATGGCATTGAAATCCATATCATCCCACTATAGTACTTGGTTTGATGGAGGTCTTTCACCATAACCATTAGTCATGACATTCTAGACATCAAATCTAAGCGCTATTAATTCAGAAGTCATCCTTTCTTTCCATACCTGATAGTTTCCATCATTGAGCATAAGGATACCTTGATGATCCATTAATTGTTCAACATTTTATTTTCCTTTTTTCCACAACTGTTGAAACTGCCACTACATATGATGCAATAATTTCTTAGTCACAGTCCTTGATACGAATTGCCTTCTTTTTTTGAGTGCTTGCTTCTTTCCCTTCCTTTCATTTTCCATAATTCCTTGGATCTCCTTCCATCCGTCAAACTAATCCCCAAGGAACTTGTTATGATATCAATTGTTGGAAATACTGAAAGGGGGGATGAATCAATATTTTAGGAATGATTACAAATTTATACTTCTAATTTATTTAACAATCAATCATATGAGCATAATCATAAAAACATACAATCACATATAAGCATCAAGCACAAATGATAAAGAAATTTTAGGTGTAAACCCATAAAGGGAGAAAACCAACATTCTTCTTATTCTCTTCTTAAATACTTCTTTACATATATTCACTAGCACCACCTAGCAGGAAGCACTGAATCCCTTGCAATGTTTTGTTGGCACCCACCAGCAGGAAACACCCACTCCTCCATTGTTTCCCTCGCACCCACTAGTAGGAAGCACCCACTCCCTTACACTATTTTGTTGGGACCCACTGGAAGGAAGCACCCACTCCCTTAGATAAGTTTGTTGGAACCAACTAACTAGAGGCACCAACCACCAAAGTCAATGTGGACCTCCATTTCATCCATTTTCAAATTGGATCCACTCCCTTTATAATAAATTTCAAAATCAACATAAACCCTTCAACAAATTCTTTAATGTTCAACAACACTCTCACTCAATTATAATTAACTCAGTAGAAATCATATTTAGAAACAATGCAATAACAAATTCATACTCTCACTCTGTCATCATAAAAACCCTCATTAACAATGATTATATCAATACTAGTCCCTATCATCAACAACTCAACACTATAGGTGTCATACATCAATAACAACCTCATCATCACTAGTTCAACAATCACTTCAGCAACCAACAACTTCATAACCAATCACTAACACATCTTTGCAATGAAAAACCTAAGAAGCTCATGCAAGCATCTACGTAACATAAATTCTAAGGAATAGAATCATGAATATATATAGCAACATTAGTATTCTAATTCATGTCATTAGCATCCATATCATGGTAAATTATGAAATCCAAATAATAAAACCTCTCAACACACAATTTTCATCAACAACTTTGTCATCCTACACTACAAACACTTATGAGCTCAATACTTCATGAACATTCCTACTCAACATAAAATCCTGTCACATAAACACTTCCAACAATTGCAATATTGAACATTTCATTAGAAAATAGTTAGATGAACCTTATCCTCAAACGACTGGCTAAATTTAATCTTATATAACCTCTGTAATATGTAGCTACAACACATTATCAATAAGACAAGCCTCTACAACAAAAAATCATCGACTTATTTGGATGAAAAATCATGCATTACAAGTTAAAAACCCTAGTTATACTAACACAAAAGACCCTATTATCAACAATAAATCTTGAATAATTATAGTCGTACAATATTCAACACTTCAATAGTGAACTTTGACTCAACACATCAATGCATATATTGATATTATAAAAACAATATTTTGATTCTGAGTTGTATCAAACAACATAAACTTCATCATTCACAACCTTTAATAACTCTATATACATCATCAATAAATTTTGAGCAACTCTAACCCTAAATGACATCCAACCAGCTTATGCCTTTCAAACAGAAAATTCGAACTCTATCTCGTGTCCTTCCAAAGAAACAACTCCAACAACACTACTGCAACATTTCATAAGCCAAGTTAGCATTAATTCTTATAATATCAAAAAGCTTCGAATTTCCTTACTCTATATTGCAAGGGGGTCTTTGTAAGTCATACACTAGTTAGATCTTATACAACATGTCTGACTTCTTATCACAAGATCAAGGCTCCAAGCATAGATTTCAACCCTAGTTAGACTTCGTCACAAGATTATGTTCAAATTATCAAATTAGATCCTCAAAACTCTACCCATGTATAGTATTTGTCTTTATTTCAAGCATTAGGACTATTCATGCTCCTCCCACAAGGTGATTCACCCCTGCAAGATACTTATTAATTTGTTTTGACATTCTTTCTCTACAATCAATACCTTTAGCCTCTCAAATTAATTATGCAAACACAACACAATTAAAATACTCTTTCCAATTCATCAAGTGACCAACAAAGTTGTGTCAATATGACATATAGACAACTATAATGGTCTTGTACAAGTTATGTCAACATGGGTTGGGTAGCATTGAATTTGAGAGGGATGTTCTTGCCCAGGTCAAAAAAAATGATTAAGCAAATGATCTTCCACTGGAACAAATAAATTCACTGTGTGACCATAATCCAATGACCTGCATAAAATTTTTACACATTCGACTTCACACATACATTCATTGCACATTATCATAACAAGTTTGTTGACTACAATACCATAGATCAATTCTACCATTGCACCAGAGATTCAGATAAAATATCATTAATGCACCACAACAAATAAAGGCATAATCACTATGGGATCACCCTCATAATAGTATAACAATGAAATAATCAAGTAAATCAGACTTCCTAATGGAAGGGATATCGCCACATTTCAAATTTTAAAATTTGATGCCAATGCCATCCATTAATCAATACCCAATACTGATGTTAACATTATTAGGGCCACGCTAAGATGAAAAAATACATGCATATTCTTCATTACACAAGATTGGCCCACAATAATTTATTCCACGCACTAGGTCTTGCCTCAGACTCAAATTAGACTCAACCTTGCACCATACACCATATCACATGGCTTCATCACTCAAATCACACTAGACTTTGCATATTTTTGAATGCCTTTAGGTTACCATGCAATTACACCATTAACACACTGCTCCAAATCGATTAGTTAACAACCAAACATTTTACATATTGGATCATGGCCTTGGACCTTACACCCACGTCTGAATCATAATTCTTTAATGCAAAAATGAAGATATGCTTGAATATTCCCTCATTGCACTAAAACTATGCAACCTATACTAGAACAAAAGACAAAGAAAACCATTACACTAAGGAATCACACTCCTTTGATCACAAGTAATGAACTTGATTTCTCCAATAATACACACCATTTATGCCAGACTTTGCAATTTATATAAATATATTTGTGACTAGATATAACTAAATAGAAATACCATGGGAATTTCGATGGTAATGAAGCCAAGGAAGTGATAAAGAATTACCATGGATAGTTCAATAGTAACCCGATCCAACATCAAAACCGTGGAGAGTTTGATAGTAAATTGAGTTAAAGGATTCAAAATAGAGCCAATGAGGAATTACGAGAGGTTTTGCCATTGATACTTCAAGCCATGGTTTGAATGGGCAATGTTAGGTCCCAATAATACTAGTGATTACTCCATTACTATTGTATTTGTATCCCTTATTAATATTGTTGTGCCCCTATTGTCCCCATATTGTTATTACTGTGCCCCATAGAATCCCTCTATTGTTATTTTTGTGCCTTTGTATTATTATTGTTAGGTCGGCTGGGTTATATTGTGACTCCTTAGACTCCTATATATAGAAAGGAGGTTTTGTCATTTGAATCATCCAAGAATTGTTCATTTATGTAATGTAAAGGAGGTTGCCCCCTCGAAGAGGCTGAATTATAAGGCGTTGATCTATCTTTTCTATCTTTTTGTGAGCTGGTTTCATAACATTTGGTATCAGAGCTTTTGGATTCTAGGGTTTTGCTGCTCCAAATAGGTCATCGTGGAAGTTTCGCTATAACTTTTTTTTGCGATGTTTCAGAAGTAACAAAAAAAAAAAAACATTTGAGACGAAATCGCACTGAACCTTTGGTCTAAATTTCAGAGCTTTTTGCGCTATATTTGTGGAGATATGATCTGAGGAAGTTGGTCTTTTTGCAGACACCTGAATTACATTCCAAACAAGTGACCTGGGGAAAATCGTCATAACTTTCTCTCTGAGCATCAGATTGAAATTTCGTAAGAAGGTATAGAAAGAGGACAGACTATAGTTTCTTGTGTATATTTTTCAGATCCAAAGGTTGAAACAGGGACACATGACACGTCATACAAGTTCACTCTACTAAACTAGTCTATAATCAGGTCACTGTGGGAGATTTGGAATAACTCTTCCTTGGAGAATCGAATTGGGATTAGATTGGTGGCATTGGAAAGAGGACACAGAGGGCTACTGCAAGTCACAATTTCAAAATTAGATGATCTGAAATTACAGAGATACATCAAAGTCAATATTGAGCTTCTACAAAGTGAAAAAAGGTGTGTAGATTTTTTTAAATTTTTGGTTAAGCTTGGTTTGAAAAATTATTTTGAAGGAATTCAAAGGGCATAGTAGAGCATTATTATCGGTAACTGATGCCCCAAGGAAAGAAAATGCAAACACCTAGTAAGCAACCTGAAAGCTCTAGCATGACTCATGAAGAAGAGGAAGAAATGCTACATGATATATCAAAATTACAAGACCAAGTGCAACAAATTTCACTCTCACAAAAGCTAACAGCAACTAAGATAAATGGCGTGGAATCTAAGATAAAAGGCGTGGAAGCTAAGTTGAATGGTGTGGAAGCTAAGATGAATGGCGTGGAAGCTAAGATTGACGATTTGAAGATAGATTTGAAGACAGATTTGACAAATTTTCTACAAGAAATACTTACTAATGGTGAAAGGGTAACAAAGGAAACTCATGATGTGAACAAAAGAAATGTTAATCATGATTTCATAGACTATAATTCTGGATCAAAGACCCACCGTATTCCAAAAATCGATATGAGGAAGTTTGATGGCAAGGATCCCACAACATGGATATTACAAATGGAGCAATTTTTCGATCTCAATAATGTGCAAAACACACAAAAGGTACGCATTGCAACTTTATATTTGGAACCAAATCAGTTTGTATGGTATCAAGGGCTTTTCTCTCATAAACAAGTTATCACTTGGGAAATTTTTACAGAAGAATTAATAGCACATTATGAGGATACAAAAAGCAACACTTTTTTTAGCCAATTGATAAGTCTCAAACAAAAGGGTTCAATAATGGAGCACATTGAGGAGTTCCAAAAATTGAACATAAGGGTAAAAAATATTCCAGAGGAGCATAGGAATGATGTTTTCATAGGGACTTTAAAGGATAATATCCAACATGATGTTCGCCTTTAGGAACCTGATTCATTAGAAAAAGCATTCAGGTTAGCAAGAAAAATGGAAAGCAAAATTATGGCAACCAGGAAGCATACCACTCACAACTATAAAGATGGAAGTGTTGTTGTCCCTAGTCTTCCACAACCTATAAGGTTGACACCACAACAATTGGAAGAAAAAAGAGCAAAAGGGCTTTGTTACAGTTGTGATAGCAAATACACTAAAGGTCATAAGTGTGCTAAGAAGAAATTATTCTACATAGATTGTGAAGAGGAAGAGGAAAAGGAGAAAGAAAGGTCAAAAGAAGAGGATATACTCCAGGAACAAAGCCTAGATAAAGAAGAAATGAATCCGACCATATCTTGTAATGCATTGGCTGGAATTACCACTCCTCAAACCATCAAGATAGAAGGACAAATCAAGAAGAAAAATGTAATAGTGTTGATTGATTCAGGAAGTACCCACAATTTTATTCATTGTAAGGTAGCAAAAGAATTGAATTGCTTCCTATATCCAGCACCAGAGTGTCAAGTGATGGTTGCAAATGGAGGAACAATAAATTTCCCTGGAAAGTGCCATAATATCAAGCTATCCATGGGAGAATATGTATTGACTAGCCTAATGTTTTCCATTCCAATGGGAGGTGCTGATGTTGTACTAGGAGTCCAATGGCTACAATCCTTCGGTACAATAGCTTTTAATTTTCAAGAACTTTTCATGAAATTTTATGCGGAAGGAAAGGAAGTTGAATTAATGGGTATTGCAGGGAAACCGAGAAAGATAATCAGCTCTAGCGGTATGACAAAGCTTCTAAAAAAGGAACAAAGAGGTGTAATTGCACAATTATGTTCACTAGATGTTTCCACATCAAAATCATCTATTTCTCCAGATCTCCAAAAATTCTTGGACAATCATTCCAAGGTATTTGAGACTCCCAAAGGTCTCCCACCTATTCGTGATCATGATCATGCTATTCATCTGATTCCAGGAAGTGTTCCTCCAAACATCAGGCCGTACAGATATCCCTATGCCCAAAAGAGTGAAATTGAACGTATGGTTGCATAAATGCTAGAGGCTGGTATAATTCAACCTAGTCAAAGTTCTTTCTCTGCTCCTGTAGTATTGGTGCACAAGAATGAAGGATCATGGTGGATGTGTCCATATTATACGGAGCTCAACAAGCTGACTATTAAAGATAAGTTTCCCATTCCTATCATTAATGAATTACTGGATGAATTGCATGGATAAATTTACTTCACCAATTTAGATCTTCGTTCAGGATATCATCAAATCAGAATGAAGACTGAAGACATTCTGAAAACAACATTTAGAAATCATGAGGGTCATTATGAATTTTTGGTCATGCCTTTTGGCCTTACCAATGCACCTTCTACATTTCAAGGTTTGATGAATTCCATTTTCAAACCCTTCCTTAGAAAATTTGTGTTAGTATTTTTTGATGATATACTAATCTACAAGAAGTCTTGGAAGGATCATGTTGAACATGTTGACAGGGTGCTACAACTATTAGAGGTGGAATATCTGGGTCATATTGTATCTCATGAAGGAGTTAAGGTAGACCCTAGCAAAATTAAAGCCATTAAGGAATGGCAAATTCCCGCATCCATAAAGCATCTGTGAGGATTTCTCGGGTTGACAGGGTATTATCGCAAGTTTTTTAAGAATTATGGGAGAATAACAGCACCTCTAACAACATTATTGAAAAAAGATGCATTTTCATGGACACCAGAAGCAACAAAGGCCTTTGAACATCTTAAGGAGGCAATGTGCCAAGCACCAATCTTAGCTACACCGGACTTCACAAAAACCTTTATTGTGGAATGTGATGCTTCAAGAAATGGAATTGGTCCTGTTTTAATGCAAGAGGAAAGACCCATTGCTTTTGAAAGTCGTCCAATCAAGGGAAAGTTTTTACACAGCTATTTATGAGAAGGAAATGTTGGCAATACTACATGCACTTAAGAGATGGAGACCCTACCTAATGGGAAGACACTTCAAGGTAAAAGCGGATCATGATAGCCTTAAATACTTTTTAGAACAAAGATTATCCTCTGAAGAGCAACAAAAGTGGGTCACAAAGATGTTGGGTTATGACTTTGAAATCATCTACAAAAAAGGGAAGCAAAATGTGGTGGCAGATGCACTCTCAAGAAAGGATGAGGATGTGGAAGCATTGTTGTGCGCCATTTCTATTATCCAACCAGATTGGATAAACGAAGCAAGGGAGGAATGGAAGAATGATGAAGAAGTGTGGGCACTTATTCGAAATTTACAACAAGATGCCAGTACATCTGATACATTTAGCTGGAAAAATGATTTGTTATGGTAAAGGATTGCTTATACCTCTGTAAGAATTCCCAACTCAAACAAAATATTCTTATGGAATTGCACACTTCTCCCTTAGGAGGGCACTCAGGATTTTTAAAAACTTACCACGGGGTTAAGAAGGAATTTTTTTGAGATGACCTTAAATCAAATATTCAAAAGTTTGTGGCGGAATGTTTGGTTTGCCAACAAAATAAAGTTGAAACAATTAAGACCCCGGTCTATTACAACCTTTATCCATTCCAAGCCAACGTTGGGAGGAGGTTTCAATGGATTTTATCACAGGTTTACCCAAGTCTGAGGGAAAGAGTGTCATCATGGTGGTAGTTGAAAAACTTACCAAGTATGCACACTTTTGTGCATTATCACATCCATTTAAAGCCAGTACAGTTTCTACTGCATTTATGGAAACAATTCAAAAGCTACATGGAAACCCAATGATTATTGTAAGTGACAGAGATCCCATTTTCATTGGAAATTTTTGGACAAAATTATTTTCTTGTCTCGGTACTCAGTTAGCTCATAGATCATCTTATCATCCTCAATCTGATGGGAAAATTGAGATAGTAAACAAATGTTTGGAAGGATATCTTCGTTGCTTTGTAGCTAATAAACAGACACAATGGGTCAAATGGTTGCCTCTGGCTGAATGGTGGTATAACACTTCCTTCCATATAGCAACAAAAATGACCCCATTTATGGCACTTTATGGATATCAGCCACCATCCATCACATCATATTTAAGAGAAAATTCTAAGTTTCAAGCAGTGGAACATCATATCGAGCATCAACAAAAGGTCCTCTAACTCTTAAAGGATAACATCGTGTTGGCACAGAATAGAATGAAATAGTAGGCAGATCAACATCGCAGCGAAAGAAGTTTTGATGTAGGTGATTGGGTATTCCTACGGCTACAACCATATAAATAAATGTCCCTCAAGCAATATAAGATGGATAATAAATTATCACCAAAGTATTATGGTTCGTACAAGGTGTTGCAAAAGATTGTTACTATGGCATACAAATTGGAGCTTCTTGCAGCTTCTCGAGTGCACCCAGTTTTCCATTTTTCATGTTTAAAGAAGGTTATAGGTGACAAGCTCCTAGTGCAAACAATATTGCCAGAGCTTGACAAGGAAGGAAAAATTATATTAGAACTGGAAGCAGTCACAGAAACAAGAACTCAAAAGCTACGAAATCGATCAATTTTAGAGTATCTCATCAAGTGGAAGAACTTATCAGTTGAAGATTCCACATGGGAGGATGATAATTTTATACAGAAGCATCCAAAACTACTCAAGTGTTGGGGACAACACTTTTCTTAAGGAGAGGGGCATGTTAGGTCCCTATAATACTAGTGATTACCCCATTACTATTGTAGTTGTATCCCTTATTAATATTGTTGTGCCCCTATTGTCCCCATATTGTTATTACTATGCCCCATAGAATCCCTCTATTGTTATTTTTGTGCCTTTATATTATTATTGTGAGGTCGGCTGGGTTATATTGTGACTCCTTAGACTCCTATATATAGAAAGGGGGTTTTGTCATTTGAATCATCCAAGAATTGTTCATTTATGTAATGTAAAGGAGGTTGCCCCCTCAAAGAGGCTGAATTCTAAGGCGTTGATCTATCTTTTCTATCTTTTTGTGAGCTGGTTTCATAACAAGAAATTTGTTTTCCCTACCAACTAATATTTACACAACCTTGTAATGAGCAACCTGCACAATTTACGCAAGGTGTAAGACATCAACCATAGTAACTAATGCTAGTAGCCCTGTATCATCAACTACAACATTAAATTAGGGAAATACATTAGCTTAGAAGCTCAATCGAATGTATGCATACTACATCAGAGCATTAATAAACCATGCTACCCTTGTTGACACTAATTCTAACACAATGCCAATAGGTCTTGCATAGTACCTAGATATCAACGTTGACAAGGTCTTCTTTGTGCTACAAACAAGAGTTATTATGAGACTTCATTCACTCCATTGTTTTCTTGATAAACTAATTTTAATCCTAGTGTTAGTGGAAAGTCATTTGTAGCATGTATTTATGCAAAAATAACACATATTTTAATGTTATCCAAGGGATATTCTCTCAAAGGATGTTTCTTTCTATACTTAGGGAAAAATATAGACAATGCAACATTTTAAACCTTTTGTTTATTTTGCATTCATAGCATCTATTTGTTCACTTAATTTTCTGAGAATATTAGTCTTAAAACCTTCTAACGAATTTCCATGTTCAACTTTATTTGTCATACCAAATGCATGTTTACTTACTCTATCCATGGTTGGGTCTCGAGCACCTTTACCATATTTTTCCCTTCCTTGCAATATATTTTTACATAATTCACAAATTTTCTGAAATAAAAGTTGGGATACATCTCCTTTACCCATATGATTTAAGAGATTAGTCCATTCATCCCTAATTGCTTCAAGTAAAATGGTTCTTAAAGTATCAAATCCCAAATTATGTTGTTTTGTATTTTTAATATTATAAACAAATATTTCAACAAAATCTTCGATATTATAAATTTACGTTGTCTTTTTAATATTATAAATTTCTTCTTTAAGATCATGTTGTATACAATAATCTTTATATTTATCTAAAAATATTTGTTTCATTGCATCCCATGATCCTACATAGTTTATTCCTAATCCGATGAACCATTTTCCAGCCCCATATTTTAATGTAGCTAGAAGAAACTTTAATTTTTGAGCATATTGTAAATAATCATAACTTCTACAAAGTACTTCAAACCCAAAAATAATTTTTTTGGGTCCTACATACCATGAAAATTTGGAAGTACTGATTGAGAAATATTTTTCATATTGATGTTAGTATATGTGTCTTGAATAGGAAATCCAAAGATATCTTCTTCATTATCATCATCTCCATCTCCTCTTCTTCCTCCCCTTCCTCTTTTAGGATGTGGTCTTTTGCCTCCTCTTCCACCTCCAAGAGGCAATCTATCACCTCTTCCTCCATCAATATTCTTCCATTTCCAGTTCCATTGGGAGGAGGTGGTATCTCTCCTCATTTTTCCATTGATTCCTCAAAATTTAAATAGTATGGTTCTTCTATAGGGTTTCCCTCAATCGGTTCTTCAACAGTTTGCCTTCTAAAGAAGATTCCTTTCTCTTCTTCTTCTTCTTATACTTTGGTAGGTATCTCAAGATCTTGTGCAACAAGTTGTTCTCTTATTGAATGAGAGAGAAATATAATTGATTATTTTGAAGAAGTTGGTTCATCTATACCTACTTCTATTGAAGAAGTTGCTTCTTCTCTAACTCTGACTTCAGATCTTTGCACCTCAAGATGCCTTCTTCATTCTACAAAAGTGGGAGTGCGTGATGTGGTTCTTACTACACCACATGAACAAGTGGGGGTGGTAGGTGATTGTAGTATTGAATTTCTACCTCTTGGATCTCTTTCTATATACATGCATTCTAACTTATGCAACTAAAAATGATTGCAACAACCAAGGTTTAGGAGAAACCTCACTAGGGTGACCCATAGGTTCTTACGTCTTGTCTTACCATTTGTCCTTTCCCAAATTTGTGTAATTCAAAAGAAATCTAAATTAAAATCTAAATCCTATGTACACTTCGTCACCAAAATGGCAAAAATATTGGTCAATTCAACTGTATAGAATTTCATAACATTTTATCTTATTAATCCGAGTTTGTAAACTTATGTAGTGTAAAGCAAAATATATGAACGTACTTAGCTTCTTATTCTATCAAATGTAAATTGACATTAAAGTAAATTCTATTTCATGAAAGCAATCAAATCTAATTTATCTCAATATGATTACGATTCTTAAACATTTATAGATCCTCTTTACTATGTAGAAATTCAATTAATTTTTAACAACATACTTTCTAAAAATCTTTGAATATAATTGTTTCTAGTTTTAAATATTTGACTCCTATTCAATGAGAAGTTACGAATGATCAACCTACATCATATTGACACATAAAAATCAATTAAGATCCACATTGCTTGAAATTGAATTTCATGTTGCAAATAAACCTAAGTGATCACTTGACTAATTCAAAATTTGATTTTTTTTTGAAGTTATTTTCAAGCACTTAATTGGTAGATTGTAACTAAAACAAAGTATTTTTAATGCTATAGAAAATAGAGTACATAAAGTAGACTACGAAAAACAAAGGAAACTACATTGTGAACAAATTGATGAAAAAACTAGGGGGCCTCTTGGTGGTTGCACACGCTTTAAATGAAACTTTGAAGATCATTCTGGTAGCATTTATAGCTTTGACGTCATATATATGTAGATGGTGACAAAAGGTATGCAAAAAGATGGTTAAAACTATAATATCAATGTGATGAAAAGGAGTTAATTCATTGACCCTCAATTTATACATAGAATAATAAAATAAAAGTATAATAACTAGTGTATAAACCAGAAAAACCAGAAAACTAATGATGAATATAAATAGTGATCAATTTTTATATAAAAATTATAAAATGAAAAATAAATCATAGAGATATTTACCAACAAATAAAGTTACAACAATCCACAATATGCATAGGAAAATGAATAGTGCACGGGTCAAGGATTGGGGTCTTCCAAGCCTCAACGTGTGCCCTAAAAAGTTCTAACAATTGAATAAACTCAAGATTGTTGAATATATTGATAAATGAAAACTTGGTATATAGATTTAATAAAAAATATTCAAGTATGAGGAAATTAACAAAATTAAAACTTAAATCTACTTGATATCCTTGAGCTTCATTTGTTTGTGCATTTATATAATGCAAAAGAAAATTGAAATGATCATGAATATCGATCTAACCAAATAATTCTACTTTTATGGCACATCTACGTCAAATTCAAAGTTTAAAGTGGTCAAAATCATGAGCCA
The DNA here is from genome assembly GCA_031772625.1 of Pinus tabuliformis. Lineage (NCBI taxonomy): Eukaryota > Viridiplantae > Streptophyta > Pinopsida > Pinales > Pinaceae > Pinus > Pinus tabuliformis. Next base: position 574,152,092 of record CM062809.1, read on the forward strand.
ATGAAATATAAAATTTAATTTGCTACGATAGTGTACTTTTTTCTTGAGTAGCCACATTGATCGAACCTATTGTAACCCTAGAGACAACCTCTGGCTAAGAGGAGGTCAATTCCTAGGACATCTATACAAAAAGATGAAAGTTTTGCTTGTTGTCCCATACATTGTAACTCATAGATAATTAATAAAGAAGTAATGTAAGGGAGGCTCTGGGAGAAAAGGACATCTTTATGGATGGCCACACTATCTAAGAAAATGATCCTAGAGTTGTAGTAAGATGACAAAGTGAAAAAGTGGAAGATTCAAAATAGAAGGCTATAGTTGAAGAATCTTCTGTAATAAACCTTAGTAGAAAGCATGAAAGATTGAGAAGATGAAAAATATGAAAATATGGAGTGCAGTTTAAGGTTATTCAAATTAGAAATCTACAGGTATTGCAAGCTTTTCAAGCCAAGTAAATCTGTCTTAATGTAAATAACCAACAACTTCTTTACACATTTTTAAGAGAAGGAAAACATATAATGACTTACAGTAGAAAAAGAAACACGTATCATGTTCAAAGGCAGTTGGAATCATCCAGAAAACTTTATTAAATCTCCAAGAAAATGTTGAAACATTACACAAGTATTTCTCTCTGAGGCCAAAATTCAGAACCCCAAAACTAGTTCCTTCATGTCTTTTTAAATGAAACATTACATTGAAGACAATTACAAAAAATGTTAACTGTCAAGAACTAATTTCAAACTACTTTCAAAACTATTTTTAACTTTACATGGTCCTTATGAGGACTCAAAGACTAAACCTAGGAATTAAAATACTTTAACTTGAAATTACAAAATATAATATCTTTTCCAAAATAAAATATATGCTTTGTCTTCATTTGATCACTTGGGATTTCTGTGCAGGCTCGCTTGAGGAAGCTCCAGGTTCCACCCCTTTTGTTGGTGATATCAAGTCTCGACATTTCTTCCACACTACTAAATCAAGAGTTGGACATTTCATCAATATGTCATAGGCCATCTTCAAATTTGTTATCCCGTTGTAGGTTGTATTTTCAGTGAAGAGAGTCTTAATTAACCATAATAATTGAAAGTCCCTCTGTAAGTGATTCAGAATTGTTGACCCCTTCAGAATTGTTGTTCTTTCAAGGGAAGCATTCATCTTATTTTTTTCATCCACTAACAAAGTTTCATATGTTTCCCATGGATGAATATTTCCTTGCTAGTCCCAACATGAATGTAGTCTTGCTCAAACTCTCTTGTCAAAATTTGAATTGAAGGCCAATACTGACTCCTTGATTTCTCCTGGCCTGGTCTCTACATTCTTCCTGTAAATATTCTTCTGCACCATCTTGTTTATTTATAAAATAATGGATGTTCTATATACAATATCCATTTCCCTCAGTTCCAAAGAAGATTTTGCATTCAGAAAATCAATAATTCTCTTTTCCAATTGTACGCTCTTTTGTGAATTGTATTTGTTGGAATAAATAATAATTTCTAGATCTCTTACCATCATTTTTTCCTCTTCCATGACCAACATATGATCCCAAATTACTTGTACCTGTTGGATGATATCATTCCAAATGATTTCCCTTACTTGAATGAGAGACATGTTTCCCTTCAATTTTTCTTTTAATTTTTAATTTCGTCACAAGGTTATTGGTAATTCTTAAGGTGTTGTGATGCATTTTCTCCAGCCATATTTAGTTGTCTCTCCTTATGTTTCAATTTTTCCTTAGTATCACCCAATTTTTTTTGTATCTTCTTCAACTCATCTTCTAAAGTATTTAATTCAGTCATCACCCTAGTGAGTTTATCAGTAGGGCCTTCAGACTTTGGTTGCATCACAATGGTGCAAACATGTGTATCTATCCTCTGTTGCAGTCCTGCATTGATTTCCTTAAAAATTTCCACCTCCTTGTTTCTCTCAAGCAGTTCATGAGTTAAAATTTCTTTCTCATGTTCAATAGCAGGTAATTTCAACTTTCTTCTTAACAATTGGATCTCAAATTCTGCACCTTGCATTAGTCTTTGGGGAATTGTTTTGTCCTCTGGATTCACCCTAAGCCTAATGATTGGCTTCTTAAATTCCTCATTTTGAGTTTGCAAAGCTCAAGAGTTAGCATTTTCTAATTTTAACTAACCAATTACTTTCCCCAACAAGGCCTTTGTCTTACTTGTTGCTAACGAAGTTTTACTGAGATCATTATAAACTAACTCTAGTTTGCATGTGCAGATTTATCTTGTCAAACAAAGGGATCTATTTTGTATTCAATGATAATATAACTGTCCTAAAATTAGCTCCAGAAGCAATTAACTGTGAAGCATGGTGTGTAAATGAGAGTTTCAACTGATTCCTCTCCAAATCCATTGCTGAAAGGAGTCTGGTTTGATAACCAGGAACATTTTGTGCCTCTAACTGGGTAACAACATTTTCTTTGATCTTTTGGTTACTTTCCTCAATTTGTTCATATGTTTCTTTCAAAAAATTTAAAGACACATTTTCTTCTTCCTCAGGAATGGGCAATGAGGGTGCACATTTAGCTCCTCCTATTTGCAATTGAAACCCAATTTCAGTGGAAGTATTTTCCCTGAAATCATTAGATTCAATTCCTCCTCTCTGCACCTTCTACCTTTTGCTGCTTTGAGAACTTTCTCCTTCCAAATCAATGATACCTATCCCTCTTTTAAGCCCTTTTTAAGAAGGCAGAGGAGTTTCAACTTCCATACTGCTTGCAGTTGAACTGCACCTCAATTTTCCAATTTTTCCAATTTAGGATTTGGTTCATGCACATAAGAAGCATAAGAATTTTATACTCTCCTCTTGGAAATGATTTGATGAGATTCATAAGACCACTTCTCTCCCAGCAGGAAATTCATACCCTATAACAGTTTCTCTACCTCCTTAGTTTCTTTCCTATTATTGACAATGAATGGCCCAAAAGTCCTGGGAAACTTGAACACATATCGTTTCTTGGCTGGGAAAAAATGTATTTGGTCAACATTTAGTCTCTGCCTAATGAATTCTAGTGCAAATAATCTCATAGGCACAAAAATTGGAAACCTATATGGAGGAACCTCTACACCATATAATTTGATCTCTGTGTAATCTTCAAATGGAAATCAATCTCCAACCTTTAAATCTCTACTCATTTGCAACCAAGACTGGGCCTTTAGCATAATTCTAAGAGGGGTAACATTGCTAACAATTTTGTAAACAATTGACATGAAGGAAGAAAGAAAATAAGAGAATCCTTCATTGTTTGGTTGGGCTCTAAACAACATCGATCCAATTCACAATTGTTTTCTTATTTTTTCTAGATCTGAAACATTCAATCCTAGGTCCATGAACTGCTCAACATGTAGATATAAAAGGAGATACACTGGTGGAGAGGGAAATCTGAAATAACCAGTTGCATTGAAGTTAAGGAGCTGAGAATTAATGGTTTTCTCCCAAAATGTAGGAATATCTAGTACCACATTTGGCTGCATCATCAAATGGAATAATGCTATGGCTTGACAATCTATCATTGATGCATGATCTCTTCTAAGAATCCTCATGATTACTTTCAAAATGGAGCCAACACCTTTAACAAAACAAGATACAGGAATCTGGGTAGAATATGGGGGTCAAACAATGTTTGGAAGCAAAATGGAGGCATACAATTTCCTAGAATCCTCTGTTGACAAGTTTTGAAAAGATGACATAAGGGTTTCATCAGAAAACAAAATATATTGGTCAAACTATGGAAAAGATAGGGCTTAATGAATTAATAGTGAAGAAACTTGCAAAACATTCTCCCCTAGGGAATTCATGAAAAATCATCATTGAGGGTACAAGGACGAGGTTAACCAAGTGACAAATTCTAGAAAATGTTAAGTTTGAGGAACAACTGCAGAAAAGAGACCAGACTTGACCATTCTAGCATAAATTTCTAACTTTCTTTGGTTAACCAGTACATGTTGATGAAATTTCATCAAATTCACGGGGAAAATTGAATAAAAATTGTCATGCTCAGTATCCATGAGGGGAATGTGAGTGGAATGTATAATTTTCTTCGACATTCTAAATTTCCCTTTGAAAATTTGAAGAGTGGAAAGTGTGTCTAAATACTTGATACAATTGAAGGGTTGAGCTGGAAAATTTTACGTTGCTGGAGGGAGTTGCAGCAACCGAGAAAACATAGTGAATATGACTGAATTAGAGAAAAAAAAGGTTTTACCAGTTGAATGCAAGAAAAGTATAATTAAATGAATGCACACAAAATAGTATTGACACGTGATGTGGTGGATGACGTGGAAAAATGGATGAGGTGGCAGGATGGAAGGGTGACGTGGATATGCTGACTGTCGCGCTCACTTGGTAATCATGCTTGCTTGTCGCAGACTAAGGGAGAAACTATTTACCGCTCATGGGGGCAACTGCGACGGTAAATAACATAGCTCAGTAGTGTTGTACGGGATGATCTCGATTGTTGATCTCACGACAATGGTCTCCTGCCAGACCACTTCCGGAAGCACCCACTAGCATATTAACCGTCGTTCATTTCGTGATTTTGTGTTCTCTAAGTGTGGGGTCCAAATATGAATGACAACATCATGCTTGAGAGTTGCGTGCTCTTTAAACCTTTGTCTTTTCCACCCTAGGGATCTAGCCTGCCACTACATAATATATTAAAAAGCCTCGCATAGTGGACCTGCACCACCTTGGACCAAAATATAGAGTTTTTAGAAAAATTACATACAAAAATCCTAATGACTTCTTTATTATATTTCTTTGCATTTTTTATTTTTCTTTTGCATATATGTTTTTTTTTTAATTAATCAATTAATTTTTATTTATTTATTTTTTATTTTTAAAGAGAATGAAAACTAGCTACAACAGAACCCCTGCAATGGATTTTTGTAGATCTAATAATACACAATCCATTTAGAGAAACCAAGGAACAAAACCTATGTCTTCATTTTTACCCAACATGTTTGCATATATCTCAATGAAGGAGAAATTACCATAATGCCTTTTTTCCTATAAAATATAGTAAAATTGATTTTCTAATGCATAAAAATTGCTAAAAAAGTTTGAAAGAAAATGATAAAATACATTTTGAGTGGTTTATTGGTCAAATTGAATACAAAATGTAATAAAAGTGGCAGGTGATAGGTTTATTTTGATAGAAAAAAGGTTTATTATGATGACTATTTTTCATAAAAAATGAGGACCAACATCTCCCTCAAGGGACATGTCCTCATGCAACAAAATTGTGTTACTGCAACTGGTAGATCTTGCTTGCTTCCCTTAGAAGTACATCCACATTGGATGAAGATCCCCTTTGAATTTCCTATCTTGGTCTTTGCATGAGCACTGCCACCTTCAAGCTTCTATTTTTGTCCTGTAGCCCCTTCTTCTACTGATACCATTCATAGTTTTGTTGTGAAATAATCACATTTTCTTCCTAAAGCCTCTTATTCTCCTCTTTAATTTCATCGTTTTCTTCCAAAGCACTCATACTTTGTCTTGTGATTAATTCATTTTTTGTCTTTATGTACCTATTGAATACTTTCATCTCCTCTACTTTCTTATTTATTTTTATGAATTTTCTTTTCTTCCTCACAATTTATTCTTAAAATTACTTATTGCTTTTACTTTGTTTTGACATAACTCTAGTTATTCTTCTACTATACATAAAATGTCCTTTTTCAACCTTCTATGGTGCTTGTCTAGGCTATGATGTAGGTGGAGGAACCTCATAGGCTTCCTCTTCAATTGACATCCGTTCATCTTCACTAACAATCCCTTCAATAAACTCATTCTCAATTAGGAATTGCTGCCAATTCTGGTCATATTCTTGTAACTCATATTCCACTATCATCTTGATGAGGTCATGATGATAAAGAATCCTCTTTTCACTCATGGGTTGTTTTTGAATGTTCTTAGCCATTTTTGTAAGGCTATTCAATGGGTAGTAAGGCACATTCACATATTTATCTTTCTTAAGATGTTGCAATAGTATAATGTGATATAGAAAAATGACATTGTACTTACCCTCAAATGTGATATATTTTTGAATCAGGAATACTAGTTCCTTCTGATGTTGTCCTCTGAGATAATTCTAGGTTAATTAATCATGCCAAAGAATCTAAAATGTTTTGTTGTTTTAAGGTTTTTTGGATGATCAATGTTATAAACAGTTAAAGAAAGGTGCTTAAACCTTAACAATGTTGAATATAATGAAAGGGATGATTCTTTGTCTCTAAACAATAAATTGATTTATAATTGCATGAATAATAGAGTTAAAAAAATTATAACTCACTAAATATTCAAACTAAGTATTTAGCTAATTATAAGACAAAATGCAGGTAAACAATGTTTACAGCCCAAACAAAATGTATTTAATTCTATGAAGATGGGTGTGACAATTTATAAATGTAGAGGAGCTTATAATAACAAACAATTTATAAACTAATCTCTAATATTGATTATAACTTCACAGGGGATTTAAGATAGACTGATATTCAGTTTAATCTTACCCATAGTTCTTCATTAAAACTTAAATACATGAAGAATAACATAATGAAATGAAAACATGAGAAAGACTCACAAAGAGACAAACTATTTGAGGCAAATCCAGAATCCTTTCATTAATTCGAAGCAAATCTCCAGTTTGATTACAATTCTGCTTTGAAAAGCTCATCCAAGGGTTCAACCCTTAATAACTCGAATGAGGAGTTATTTATACAAAAACACTTGATTTTCTAGAAACATCTTTAACAAATTACAAAAATAGTACAAAAATATAGGAATCCAAAAACTGCTGAGTTGTTGGCACTGTCTTCAAGGAAGTTGTTGATGATCTGGCCCCAGAATGTGCTACCTCGCTGTTTGTCAGTTGGTGGTGAAAGTTACTCAATGATTTCACACAAGTGATCCCATCTATCTTCACTTGGTATAGAAAGATTAATTAATTTTCTATAGACTTCATCCACCTCGGTATACTTTTCAAAAGTAGGCTTATTGACAAAGATATGTTTAATTTCATGCTTGATCATTAAATCAAAGTTTAAAGCCTCTAAGAAAGCCTTCCCTATAAGATGACCTTTGATACCTGCAAATTTAGCTTTATCAGTTGCAATTGTATAAAGCTTTTGGCAATATTCCTCCAAACTGATCAATCTGTCATTTGGTGCTACTAGTCTTGGCAATCCTCTTTGATTAAGCAAGTTGAACTTAAAATGAAATCTTTAGACAACAGTTCTCAAAGTCTGGCACTTTGTCTCCAACTGAGTCATAATATTCTTCTTCTGCAAAACTTTCTTAATCTCTAAAATGGTTTATGTTTTGTTTGCAATATAAATCTCTTCTAATTCAGCTCTGGTTTTTGAATTCAACACTTTAATCATATATGTGGCCTCATCTGGTTTTTGTTTAAGTGCTGCTTTGACTTCTTCAATAGTTGTTTGGCATCTAGTAATGAGCTCCACCTCTTCAAAAATAATTTGTATGGAGGGCCAAAATTTAGTTATAGCTTGACTTATATATGACCAATTCTTTTCCTTGGCTTGGGCCAAGGTTTGAGCCATTAGTGACTCATTTTCCAACTCTTCAATCTTCCTAGTTAGTCTGTGGGTCTTCTGCATCTCTTCTACATAAAGAGTGTCATTCTTTATTTTCTGTGCCTCCATATTTTTGAATTTCTTCTGAATTTTTTCATTTTCCTGTCTCTGGAGAGACAATTCCTGTATGACTTTATTTAGATCACCTGTTGTTGATGTAGACTTTGTTGTTGCTGATGTTGATTCTCTTGCTATCCCTACCACTGTGATGGGTATAGCTGTGATTGGAGCTATGGCCACTTGTGTAGACTCTTCCTTTTCCTTGAGCAAGCTTTCTATTTGCTCCTCAATCTTCTTTATTGCTATAGTCTACTCAATAATTAATTTGCGCATTTCTTCTCTATGTTGCTTTCTTTCTTCTATCTCATTAGTTTGAGAATTTGTTGATGGTGCTGGACCTGCCAATATCAGGGGATCTCCCCAGTATGAAGTCCCCACTAGACCTCACATTGTTTGGTGTAGGAGTCCCATCTGGTATGATGGCCTGGTTGTAATTATCTTAAATATATGCCTTAGCTCTTTCTTTTCAGCACATGAGAGTGGTCTACTTTGTCTTTGAACAACAAGGTTCGCATGCTTGGTGAGTGCTAGTGTTACTTGTGTCAAGGTTCTTTCACCGCAGAGAGAGAGGGTGGGAGTGAGTCTCAAGTCAGAAGGGATGAAGTCCTAACTCTTTCAGAGACACACAACACAACAAGACATGCATAGCTTCTAAAGGAGCAATCCACACAGATGCAACCGTCACAACACACAAGGAAAGATAGCACGTACGACACCCAGTAGGACAGTCCATGCGAGTGTGACAGTTGTTATAACAAGTTTACATGAAAGGTTCTGTCTGATGTCCCCGAAGGTAACCAACATGGGAAGAACAACGTTAACAACTTATCCAACGCATCATAAATATATGTATTAGAACAACTGAATGAGTTCAATTGTTTAACACAGGTTAAAGCAACATGTATTACAAGTGTTCAAGGTTAATGTTACAAATAGTTACAACACATGTGAAAATGTGCTAGCCTGTTAGTAGGCTTTTGAATTAAGCGAAAGTTCCAAGACACATCGATACACAATTACATCACAAACCCCGACGACGGGGCATTAGATCCACTGCTCACTCAAAGAAAAGATTACAGACTCTCAAGGATATTTGGGAGGAGCCAAGGTGAAGAGTCCTTTGCATGTACAAATGAGGGCTATTTATAGCAAGGGTAAAACTGGCCCTTGTGACTGTTTGACGTCCCTCATGACTGTTTGACTTTCATGACTTTTCAACTTTACATGACTCCTTAGATTACAAGTGGGTCTCTTGGATTTCCACATTTTATTACATTGATTTAGAACAGTATGGCCCACAGTAGTTATGTGGATGACACGACTCATGACATGAATTGACATGAAAATGCTCGTACTTTCATGCTAGTGGTGGTGTGCATGTCGAGTTGCAGTGCTGCTGAGTGATGTATTTCCTCTTGGTGTATCACATCTTCACCTCCGCATGGAAAGGTGTGCTGAGTCCTCGATTGTTATTAGGTTTGCTTGATGTTGCATGTGCACATTTCTCCTTTCTTGTACCTTGGCATGCTTGACATGTTCATCCGTTCGTGAAAATATCTCCTCGGATGTTCATTCGTTCATCCATTAGCAAACACATCTTCACATGTTCGTCCAATAGTGAAAATTTCTTCTTGCATGTTTGTCTGTTTGCTCGTCTGCGAACACATCACCATGCATGCATCATTCGTTTGTCAATTCGTGAATACATCCTTTTGCATGTACTCTCCTTATTCATCCCGTCTGTCATCACGTCATGCATATTCATGTAACTATGTTTGAAATCACTCATGACTAGATGACATCAAATGCATAAACCTCCTAGTCTCCCATGATGCATGGTTATTTGCTTTTGGATGCATGTGACCGAGAGAGAGGACAAGGCTGCGAAACTACATGAGGCAAGTTTCAAGCTGAGATGTGAGCTCTGGGCACTGATGGTTAAAAATGCGCAGAGGTCACTGGGAGACTGAGAAGGACAATCCGAATTAGCAGTTACTGTCCCTGGGATTTGACTCGGCTGGAGGTAAGATCTGCGCAATTTCTAGAGGGAAACAGTGCGAGCAACAAAGGTCCTTGGCAGCAAAAAATGCGTAATTTCTGGAGGGAAGCAGTGCGAGCAGCAAAGGGCCTTGGCAGCAAAAACTGTGCAATTCCCAGAGGGAGCTGGCTATGGGCTGCAGGAGGCTTGGCAGCAAAAACTGTGCAATTCCTAAAGGGAGTTAGTAGTGGGCTTTGTGATTGCTAGAGACAAAAACTGCGCAATTGTTGGGAGGCTGACCTGCTGAACACCTCTGCGCAATTTCTAAGCTGAGAAGGATGTTGGACAACTGAGGGGCTTTCTCATGAAATCTGTACAGTTTTCTGGGTGAGCATCCAACCGACTGTCTGGGTGGTTGGCTGGAAAAACTGTGCAATTTCTGGAGGGAGCTAGGGATGGGCACTAGGTGTCTGTTCAACTTGTCTGATAAATTTTCTCAGTCAGCAGAGTAGGCAAGGTCTGTAGCTTCTATACAATTTTTTAGGGCACTGATTCCTGGCGTGACTTCCTAGTCAAATTCTTTGGTTGACCAGCAGGAGGGTTGGTTGATTTTCTCATGGGAAATGCAGATTGAGATGGCTTACTGAGGAACTTCTGCACTGTTTTGGATGATAGTCGGTCTGATCAATTTTAGGATTGCACAGTGGAGGTTTCTTGGGAGACAACCTCAAGCTCTGCACAATTCTGAGCAGTAGTACATGTTCATTGAGGGCTAAAACTACGCAATGCAACTCAACGAAGGTCTGACTATTGGAGGGTGATCCGGTTGTCAAAATTTCAGCAAAATGACTAAGTGTGTGAGCGACTGAACTTGTGCATACACGAACTTGCGAACACACACTCAACATGATTTGATGACAAGAAACCTCAAACCATCAAGACACCATAAACTCAGTGTGAGTGGCTGACGGTGTGAGTGACGAGCATGACACTTATGATAGATCGGTGTATGGTCGTGACGACACTTGTGCGACAGTGCATACAACATCGTGTGTGAGTGTAATAGATGTTTACATAGTGAACACAACTCAAACAAAACCTTCAACATCACCAGAACAAGGTCGCAAGCATGACATAGCAATCAACATGTGGAAGACGACAGTTGGTCGAACAAGTGAAAAAGAAGCAAGACATGTAGAAGAAACACATAAGATGACTTTTCGTGTTTGTGCACATACATGTTACTGAGGATAGCATGATATGACAATGACAAGTAGTCTTGAAAACTCAACTAAGAAGTATACTTCGAAAGATGTTGCGTACTTACCATACTTACTCTCAAGATGATCATGCATCCAATGAAGTTTGCATGCAGTCTTGATCTTTTCCATTACTTAGTTCCTTGGTCCTTCTCCTCAACTCCTTGGAAGTGATTTCAGCATGTCACCTTTTCCTGTAGTCACTGAGAGGTAGATCTACGCAATTTCAGCGGATAGTGGTTGCTGCCAGAATGAGGCCCTGGGAGGCCCGTCTATGCAATTTCTACATGCAAGACCGACAAGACAACTTGGACAACACTTCACAATTTTGAGGCTTAAAGCACTGCTATGGGACAAGGGTCCCGGGAGGATACCTCTATGCAATTTTAGAGTGCAGTGCAGCTGGACTTCTCTACACATTTCTGGGGAGCAGTGATGGCTGGGGCCTCTATGGGCTGCGGGGTTTCAGCAAGAAAGGGAGGTTGGTGTCTTTGCGTACTGGAGGGTTTCAACAGGCAAGGGAGGAAGCTTGATGGTTTCAGAAACAAAGTGCATAGTTCTAGGAAGCTAGATGAGGCTTGGTTATTTGGAAAAATGGCCAAGTGTGAGATCAGTGAAACATATGCAAACATTGATAGGACTCGAATGTGATCACACACGAACACTTAGTGACACAACGTAGACCATCTAGAATACATAAGACATACTTTTCTTGATGCAGCAACCTTCGTGATGCAAATGCATGAGGTGAGTGGGAAACATGTCTATGTGATGACAACCACTCATACACACACAATTCCCTTAAAGCAAGACACCATCCCCTTTGCATGAAAAAAAACAACCCCTGTGCCCAAATATGACACATGCTCCATGAATATGAGAAACTATTAAGATCAAGGAGGGGAGCTTGAAATCATTAGCTTACCAATCAAGTGACCAAGGATAATCGATTGTAGGATCCGAGGCAAGCTCCGAAATTTGCATGCGAGCCAAAATTTTGGAGGGTGGTTGTAGTCGTTACAATAGGATCCTTTGTAGAAGATAATTTGAGCTGCTTCCTAGGTGTTGTAATGTCTGCATTCTTTTTCCTCATGATGTACTCTACAACTTTAACATCAATGGGATCATAAGCAATCTTGATCACTAAATCTTCTAATGATTTGACCCTATTGTCCTTTGCCAAGGAGGATATATTCTCCATTTTCAACTGTGACTGCACATTTGAAAGAGTTGTTCTTAACTTTGACAGTGCCATGGAAGTGTTAGTCATGGTGGAGAAAAGCATCTCTCCAGACTAGCTATGCATCTCCATTTGGTTGATATGAAGTATTTGTTTTGCGTCAAAATAAAATATGGTTTTCTTATAATCTGAAGAAGTATTTGGAAAAGGCACTTGGGCCTGTAAGAATTTTATTTTCATCCTTCCCTTTTTGATGTCAAATTCTATAAACAATCTATGTTGTGAAGTAGATGTCTGCTTCCAGAATTGAGCATAGACATTGGCCTTAAGAGTTTCATTCTTTTGCTTAATTTCCATAAAATTAGATAAAAAATTGGGTTCATCTTGTTCACTTACTCCTGTTGATTGTGTAATCTCTAATAGATTTTGTGAAGTTGAAGAGGAGGATGGAGTGTTAAGGACATTTTCCTCTGATCCTATAGAAAAATGTGAATCATCCAAATTAATAATTATTGGCTCTTTTTGACCCTAAATAGCGGTAACATTAGGACGAGTCTTTTGTTTCTTCTGATAGATGACAAACTCTTTTGCATTCTTTATTGAAGATGATGATTCTTCTAGGAGCCTCTTTTCCTGATTTATTTGAGAAATGGGAATCTGAAGGGTAGAAGCAGGTAGAATTTGATCTTCTACTTCCGGAAGTGTGTTCTCCTCCCACTATTCTTGATTCTTGTATTTCCCAATCTTTGGTCTAGGAGTGTGATTATAAGGCATGGTTTTGAGTTCTACCCTTAAATTATATATTATGTTGAATGGGTCATATGACAATGTAAAGCTTGGTTGGAATCCCATCTACTTGAGAATTGAATATGCTTCAATTCCTGTTGCTATGGTATTACATATAACAGGTCCCACTTGGGACTTGATCTTAAACTGAGACTTCCTCTTACCTGAAACAAAGTGAAGTTCATCCATGTTAATCATTTTCCTTATATATTCTAGAGAGAAAATTCTCATTGGAACATATTTAGGCAGCTTATAAGGAGCTATCTCATAGCCATATACCCTTATCTCTGTATAATTCTAGTAAAGATACCAGTCTCCAGTTTTGGCTTGGTCACTCAAGTGCAAGACCCTTTTTATCTCTGAGCTGATTCTAGGTTCACTCTGGATATTAAAAAGCTATGCATCTAGATGAATGAAACAATCAATAAAATCCATAAATTTAGACTTAGTTGAGTTTCTTCTGACCAATGAGGTCCATTGTATAACTGATTGATTGATTTGTTGATCATCCTGCTTATGTAAAGTTATTGGCAGCATGTCTCCTTGTTGAAAAAGGAACATATGGACCAGTACAAAAGAGTATTTGAACACACCCTCAGTAGTGATATTCATTATCTATTCATGCATATTTTTAGCCAAAAATTGATTGTAATTATACATGAATGTTGGCTTGTGCTCTTTGGAGAAGATGGATAGATAACCTAGAATAGGTTCATCTACCCATTGGTCTGTCTAGTAACCTAATAGGAAAGAAACTAGGGAGATGATTTGTTTGGCTCTCTCTGGGAACATAGAGGCTGGATATGGAGGATTCTTTTTGGGAAGCTCAACATCTTCTGGAAGAAAGATTTCAAAAATTTGAGCTCTTTGGGGGAAAGTGAGTTTATGATATAAATCCATGAGGACAACAATAGAGAAATGGCTAAGGGAGTCATTCTCAGGAATTAACAACATTTTTTTTATGGTTTCAAGTGTGATAGAGATTAGAATGTCTCCATTCTAGGCCACAATGGCTCTTTGGAAGGGATTATACCTAGCCTGACACCACATGACCAAATCAGGGAATAAGTGAGTTTGAGGGAACATAAACATAGGCAACAGGGATTCCCATAGATTAATCTCATCCTCTGAATCCTAGTAAGTTTGTCTTAGCCAGTGGTGTAATTCGAACATATCAAATTCACACTCTATATCAGTGATTTTGAAGAACTGGTCTGCTAAGGGGATATGGTCAAGGTTTGGAGTATGAGAGGTTTTAGGATTTTCCTAAGTCGGGATTTTGCTACCAGAGGGTTGGTATTTTCTCTTTGGTCCCATATTATGATAAAATAGAGAGAAAGAGTAACAAGATGCTGATAGGATAGATACATGAACAAAGAAATGTCTCTATAGACACTAATGAGCCTGGTATCCTCTTCAAAAAGTAAGCGCAGTCTGTAACAGAGTTTAACTAGAGCCGAGCTTTAAAACTTGTAATTTCAAACAATGGCAATGAAGTCAGGGGAATCGCGCGAAAGGAATGGAGGGTTTATTTATAACAACAAAATGAATTACCATTAGGATCAAACCATTACCAAACAGGATTTGGGAGCATTAATAGACAACGGGAGCTTGGTAATGGGTAGGAGTGTAACGGGCATGTAGAAACGGGTATGGACACGTGGGAGAATATGATTAGTAGAGGGAATGCACAGGAAGTGGTGTGATAACCATTGGCTAGATGATGTGCTGACGTGAGTGGGATGAGTAGATTTTGGGGGGGGTGGTGAAGTTGCGAGGGGATGACACATCGCAAGGGGCCCATTGAAAAGAATACCACTTTTCAAAACCCCCTTCCCCCCTTGTCGTTAATGCAAAACAGGGGAAGGGATGCGAAATGACTTCCTCGCTGTTGATCTGGGCGAGGAAGAGGATCACCGTAGAAAGAAAGCCACTCAATAATGCTTTGCAACAAATGAATTTTTTTCGTTTTATGACTTTGGAATAAAATCATTTCATAGATTTATTACATATAATTAATCACCCTTAAAAAAGCGATTAACTCCTAATTAAAGCAGAATTACTCTATGAATAAGTGCATTTAATCTAGCGACCATTTTATTTTTCCTAATTCTATTCTAACCCTACTCTAGTACCAATTTTGCATTTGGATGAGTTTTGAGTATATTTGGTCAATTTTTCTTCCTATTCTATCCTATCTAATTCATGTTCAACCAAGATTAAATAATTTGGTGAACTTATTCACTAATCTAGAGACACAAATTTAAATGATTTGATCATGGTTAAACTGTATGATTCAAACCAAAATATTAGGTTGTGGCATTTAAACAAGCTGCACACAAAACCCTAATTTATTTTTATTACAAATATTATTCTTTGTAGTGGCATTTAAATTTTCTCACTTATACAATTGTTTTTTCTTTTCATGGTGTTTCCTTTCGTCATTTTTTTTATTGCATTTTCATTCTTTTATTCTATTTTTTATACCCTCTTTTTGTAAACAAAAACTAACTTATGAAAACCAAATATGTTACAACACCTTACATGGATGCTTTAGCCAGGTTGTTGGTATCCCACTAGTCCAATTTGGTTTTGGCTTAGACTTGTTTAAGAATAGTGTTCATTATTTTTCTTTTATTTTCCTGTTCTTGAACCACTTTTATCCATATTGAGCTAGCCTCGTAACTTGTGCAATTTTATATTCACAAAGATGTATGGTCAAATGAACAACATTGGCACTCTCCCCATCAAATTTATGAACAAAGGCATAGATCACCTCAACATTTTATCCATGAAATTTATTGAAAAACTTCAACCATCTTATTTCTATATTATTAAAAATTTAGGGTGTAGCTTTATGGTTTCAAATTTTGAAGGCTCTATTCTCACTACCATTTGGAAAATTTGTATAAAACTTATGAAGAGTTTTCAAGTGTCAAATTTTGAGTTTTGAAAGGGTTACCTCAAAGTGTTTCAAAAACCAGAGAGAGAAAAAAGCGAAACCTTGTGATGGTACAAAGGTGTTTTATCGAATTAAATAACTCTGATATTATGTTGTTGTTGCTACAACACCCTCCAAATTTTGTCCTATATACAAACTTTGTAGCCTCTCTTTAACCATGAGTGTTTTCATTTCTAGTAATAAAATAAATTCTATGCTTGTTCTCCAATTTTCCAGGTCCCTTTGTGAAGAAAATCCAAGTGTCATCTTTTGGTAACGGAAGTGTCACACATTATGAAAGGGAGTTATACCACATATTCATGAGGAAACTTTGGGACTAATGTGTCTTATCTACAACAAAGACATGTATTAAACTCATTCCCAAAGTTTCATGCACTATTTTGTTACCGTCATCACTTGTTTCACAAAGTGTATGCTAAGTGTTGCACTTGGAGGTAAGTGTCATTTTGTTGTCATTTCCATGGGTACAATTTTATTTTGGGTGTTCAGTGTTGCATTGTTAAGTGATTAATAATTTATGAGTGTGTGATCATGTTCAAGTCATGTTCCAGTTTAATCTCTCATCTTGTTGATCCCCACTTAATCAAATTTTGAAGTGTTCCTTGCCTGACCAACCAGTCCTCAACTTGCCTCCGTGAACTATGCATTGTGTAGTCTCAGGCCCCAGTAAACCACACTTTACTCCTAGAACTGAACTTTGTAGTCACTACCTCTAAGGATTTCACATTTCACATTCACAATGCTCGGTTTTTGCCACTTGTCTCTTAAAACTATGTAATTCTCTCTCCTAGTAAGTCTTCCACTACACATTGTGTAGTATCAGCCAACGATTAGGCCTCATTGTCTCCTTAACCTACACAACTGCGCAATTGCTTGGCTCATTCTTCCATGAACTCTGCATTGTGAAATCACAGTGAGAAAGCCTGCTTCACTATGATATTGCCTACCTTAACTGTGCAGTTATGTCTCCCATTCCCTTAGCCACTGCACATTGCATATTCACAATGATCAGATTTCAATCAATGCCTTCTAAAACTATGCATTTCACAATCCTTGAGTTTCCTCCTCAGTCCTACACTATGTCCTAGGTTCAATTAGTGAATTGCATGAAGAAAAAGATAGAATATGATATTTCTAGACTGATTTGGTCTTTTCATGAGTGAATTTCATTTGTACTTACTATCTCCTTGACCCGCGAAACTGCACAATCCCTTTACTCAGTCTTCCCTGAACTTCACATTGCGCAATCACAATAGGAAAGCCTACTTCATTATGACATTTTCTCCCTCAACTTTCCAGTTCTATCTCCTAGTCCCTCAACCATTGCGCGTTGTGTATTCATAGTGATAAAACCTCCATCACTACCTTCTAGAACAACACATTGCATAATCCTTATCCCTCCTCCTCATTCCTGCACTTTGTGCTAGGTTTAATCAGTAAATTTCATGAAGAACAAGATAGTCTAGGAGATTTCCGGACTGATGTGGTCTTGTCAAGAGTGAATTCCAACTACAAGTACTATATCTTGACATGATAAGAAGATGATCAAGGAGGATACCAAGGAGATCATGCAAGAAGATACTTGTGAAGCTGGAGAGACAAATATATTTTCAAGCAAGAAGATGAAGGGACACTATATCACGATAAAAGATTAAATATCAAGATCACAAGAAAGACTCCATATCATCTAGCCTCTTGGAGGAGGAAGATGAAGTACATACAAGACTTATCATGAAGATATAAAGATGGAAACAAAGAAGAGAATCTTGGAATATACATTTTTCAATGAAGTCCATGTCATCAGCGCCAAGTCATGGATTGTCCAAGTTTCACATCAACAGTCATATGTGTCATTGTATTTTCCACATCATTATGGATGTAATTATGTAATTTTCAAAAAAAATGAGAAATGTAAAGAGTGTGGAATTTCAAAAGTCACTCATAGAATATGAAAAGTCATGTAGAAGTCCAAAGGTCTCATAGGAGTTTGAAAAGTCACATGGAATCCCAAGAGTTGTGAGGGGGGATCAAGAGTCACAAGGGAGGTGGAGAGTTACCTATTTTGTTATATTTACACCCTCCTAGCTCAAGCAAAGGGCTTTTCACCTTGGATTCTCAAGCTAGGCATAGGAGAGAATAATAGGATTTTGAGAAGAAAGTAGTTGCTTAATGCTCCACTATTGGAACAAGTGTTGTATCAATGTAATTATGTATCTTGGAAATTTCACTAAATAATTCAAACCTCTTGGAGCTAATACACTTTTCATGCATATTTCATGAATGATTGTGAGACTATTCTTTCATTTTTTACGGTGTATTTTTATACTAATTCATACTAATCAAAATGAACTATTTTGTGGGCTTTAGTATGTATCTTTGAATTGTGTGTCTTTTTCTTTCATGGTAGTGGTTTCTTTATGAACTATTTGGAAATATTTCTAACGATTCTTTTAGATACATGCATGTGTATTTATTAGGATAGTACTATTACTTTTGCCTTAAGGACTAGTTTCATTTTTGTTTTATGAAAGAACCATTATACACTTTACAATTTAATACATCACAAGGCTAACATATTTGTTTATCTCGAAAGTAAATGTGTTTCTCTTATGTCATTTATTGCATCCAAAAATATTTAAGGCAATGGAAACTGGACACACTTTCCGGTTGGGGCTCCTACTCCAAACAATGTGTGGTCTAATTGGGACTTCATGTCGGGGAGACCCCCTTACTATTGGCGACTTCCAACAACGTCAACAATTCTGGCAATAGTAGGATGGAAACCCTTTTATGGGTTTAAACTCAGCTCATTCTAATAAAGAACCTTCCGTGCAAGGCAATAATTATATGATCCCAACTGCAAATCATATTTATGAGAAAGGAGAGTTATCTCATCAAGGATCAAAACATGATTTTGAAGTCACTTACACTTCAATCTATTACCCATCTATTTTCTAGAGCTATTGGATTGCTTCCTATCACATCCTTTCTTCCTAATAAGCCAATATAGAAAGAGACAACCCACCGTGGTATGTTGGTTTCTTTAGTGAAAGAGTTTGTCAACAGAACCCTTGATGTTTTAAACAAACCTTTTGAAGGGTACATTCCACCACCTATTGGGGAAAATATAGAAAGAGATGAGGAATATTTTCATTTATCTGATGAGGAACAAAGATGTGAACAATGAAGGAGAAGACACTTCATAATAAGAGATTGAGGAGGAGGAATAAGACGAAAACATGGCCAATGACCAATTGGATTGGATTTCCCGAGGCCCCCTTGCTCTTCTGGGGAATCTCCATCACTTACGAAAACACCCAAAAAAATTTCTTACAAACTACGACCCTAGTAAGAAAGCGAAGGCCGAAGATCATATTGATGACTTCTACTTGTGTATACATATGCTAGAGGTGATTTTTGATGATGTTGCTTGTAGGTTATTTTTGTACACTCTAGAAGGTAGAGCATATGTTTGGTATCATATCCATCCACCTAATTCAATCCATAATTGGAGGAGTTTAAATAGTTATTCTTATAAACATTTGCAGATGATAAAACTCTAGCGATGTTACTTAAAGAACTCATAAACCTTAAGAATGGGGGATAAAGAAAAATTTAAAGATTTCAATCAAAGATTTACATGTATTTTGAAATTTCCCATTGATTTACAACTGCACGATTCCATCACTAAGGATTATTATACTACTGCCTTGCCTACTAACATTTTTATTTTTGTCAAGTGTTCTGCAAAAGATATTATGGCTCTTAACTTTGCAGACACAGTCGCCATTGAGAAGGACTTAAATTATATTGGGGATATTACTAATCATGAAGAAAGACGCAAGTAAAAAGTCCCAAGCCTCTTCCACCAAAGCTAAACCTAAAGATCCTTTCAATATGGAAAACTTGACTAAATCTTTGAAGTTGTTAACCAACAGAGTATTACAAGTCAAGAGAAATTCAAGTGAGTTATATAACAACAACAAGTATTTTAAGCCATTTCTTAAAAAGAATTTCAATCAACTGGCTAAGTCTACTCAAATATCCAATGTTGTTTTCAATGTAGAGAACTTGGGCATGGAAAACTACTGTACTTTTCACCAAGAAGCACATACCCTTAATGGAAGCACAATATGAATTTTGTAGTTGCAAATGTCATAGAAATATTGTTAGCAGAAGATAATTTGACGCAAACACAAGAGATTGATGAACCTGCCTCGATAGAGGAAAATTCAAATGTTGGTGATTCAATCTTCATTCTTGATCTTATATTAGTGATAAAAAAAGTGTTGGGAAGCCCCCAACGGGTGATGTTCCTCCTCAACAACTCGTTAAACAATATAAATTGAGAAGTAAAGGATCTGTTATCACAAAATCAGACCCTGATAGGCTGCTGATCAGGAAGACCTTATGTAACTCTTTCAAACCAACTTTTGGCTGAGGCTTAGCCTCCTCAACCTGAGAGGGCTCTCTCAAAGGTTAATGATTTTGATAAAGATTAGATGGCTAACTCTATGAAACAAGTGAAAAATATGAATGGTTGAACATGATCAGTAAACATCCATTGGGCTTATGGAGTCAACAACACCTCAATATAACAATGAACTCAACCTTACATGGAAGTCAGGGAATTCAGCGTTTAAACATTCAGAACATAACTCATATGGGACCACTGTTATAGACATTTTTGTGCCTCGCAGCATGGAGCATGAAATGTCGATAATTACAGGGATCCAAAGTCCCTAAACATGTTGTTCTTACCCCTAGAAGAACAAGGTCAGCAAACCACAGCACTTCCTATCAGTTCTCCACCTGAAAACACTCAAAAACAGGCAATTTTAAGTTCATGTCAACTGCTCCACTGAGCATCTGCGCTGAATGTCAACTGTCCCACTCTGTACCTGTGTTGAATGTCAAAAGAGCTGAAGGCTACCTGCGCTGAGCGAGATTGGCCAAGTGGCACAACCATTCTGCAAGGTGTCAGATGCCCAGGAAGTTTCCAGAAGACACTTGGATCAGCAAGTTCGCCCTATGATGAGTAAGAGGTACTTGATCTCCATGTGGAAGCAAGGATCTCCAAGTGGACTCAAGAACTGAAGTTTAACTGAAGAGAGAGAGGACACAAGGCAGCTTCATGTCAGTCTCAAGCTGACTCATCCTTTCTCCATTTACCCTATATATAGAGCTCTCTTATGAGGTCTAGGGAGGCTGGAATTTTGTGCAAAGTAAGGAAGTGTTGTTGGTTTGAGTTTTGAACTATTGGGTGATTGCTTTGAAGGAGGTGAAGAGGAGATTTCTTGCTGCTGGGAGGTGTTGCTGGATTGGGCCTCTATGGTTGTAACCCTCTTAGAACTTTACTTCTTCCATTAATAAAGCTTTTGAGGTTCTTCTATATACTTGTATTACAATGATGTATTGTTTTTATTTGTATATTTGATCCATTCTAATCCATGAATCAGTTATGAATACATGCCTCTTGTAGTTTCTCTCTCTTGTTTTTGCAGGATCTTTGTGTAGCTAGGCCTGTGAAAGAGTAAGGAGCTGGGAGCAAGCGGCAAGGAGAGCAGACTGGATCAACACTAGCGAAAGACATTGGTTGGTGGATCTCTTTCTCCTCTCTGTATTTTCATAAAGAAGAAATATCAAATAGCTTTGCTTTCTGTTGTTGCTAAGGAACTATCACCCTTAGAGTAGGGATAGGGTCATTCCGAGTCGGATACTTTTCCCCACAACAAATTGGCGACTCCGCTGGGGAACCCAGTATCTTGTTGGTTAGTTGTGTTTCTTGCTATTCATTTCATAAACAAGGGGAGTACCGAATCGAACTGCAATTGAACCTTTCAATTGCAAAGTAGAGGGCAGCTACTCTAGCTCAGTTTCTGGGCAAGTTTATGATTTGAAGAGCTGATCCACAAGGACTCTTGAGCTCTTAGTGATAGCTTTTCATCCTCCTAATTATCCCTTAGTGTGTACTTGACTGATAGCTTCTGATTTGAGCAAAAACTGTGAATTTTTGAGCATTTTATGACCCGGAAACTGTAGAAAACGCAACTCTCGTTCTTCAGTGCAGGCTGTCCAAAGGCAGTCTGCATTTCAGCGCAGGTAGCCCCTTCGGGAACTGCGCTGAAGGTCAATCTGACAGACCAGAGCCTGCGCTGAACCAGTTAGGCAGTGTCTTACTGAGGTTTCCCACTGTGTCTTTGCCCTGTTTTCACTGTTGTTTTGCTGCTGTTGCTTGTCATTGTACCTTGCTGAAACCAACTGTCCTTGCCATTATTCCGCCTCAGTTGTGTGATGAAACTGTGATTGTTCTTTCAGTATTTCTTGTTTCATTTACAGTTTCCCATTGTGAAAAGCGAACCAGTCTAGCTGTGGCCTCTTAGATCCAGATCTGTGAAAGTGTCGTAGTGGTCTTAAGAGTTAGTTTTATTGTTGTTCATAGCTGATTCAGTTTGTTTGCTTTCACCATATGGTTTGAATCTATACATTTCCAGTGTCGAAACAAGTCAATCTTAAGGTGTCTTTCGATTTTGGACAAGCTTGTTTGTTTTCACTTGAAATTAGATTCAAAGTTATACAACAACTTTCTTTTTGTAATACATCAACATTAAGAAAGGGAAAAGAAATACTTACATTGTGCATGTGCATTATTGACAGCTTGCATGTTGATTTAGGAAAGTGCATTAGTGTGTGTTCTATGATCTGTGTGAAAATTTGATGTCTTTCTTTTCCCTCAGTAGTTAAGATTTTAAAAGTTGAAAGATTGAAAAGCTTGCTTCTCATCTTAGATTGCATCTAGGAAGTTGTATATACATCTCGTGGTGACCCTTAAAGGCAAACTGCTAAGCAAGATCAACATTAAAATGAATTGAATTTACATAACAACGCATTGAAACATAACGCAAACACATAGAGGTCTAAGCTAGAGACGTGTTCCGGCGTCGTTAAACGTGATATCTTAGCGTTGAGTGGTTGGGTGATTCCTACACGGTGAAGCGATAAGTATCAATACGGACTTGTGCTCCCGCGTACCGTCGCGTATATTGGGAGACCCCTATAGGAACAAAGCCTTTATCCTTAGGAAACCGTGTCGGCCACCCTACTGATCGCGATGCAGTGAACACAGCATTCACGAAGATCGACCACCCGTACCGTAAAACGTATTCTGTGGTTTCGCGAAAGGTTTGGCACACCCTCTGCCTAGATCTCCAGAGAAGTTTCTTTCGGCCTTTTTCAAACTCTATAACTGAAAAAGTCCAACAGAGCATTTGTCACTTCGGGCTCGTTAAAACATCGAAGGAGACTAGAGTCATCTTTAGCTTTTTCTCGACTCTTAAAAAGTGAAAAAGCAAGTTGTGTCTAAAAAGCGTCGTTATAAAATTCATTTTAAACGGAACATAATCACCTCTTATTCCCGCGTTGATCTGTAGGTTGAGAACATGGAACGCCCCAACCAAGGAAGTCCACAAGATGGAAATCCTAGTCCTTTCTCCTCTTGGGGAGAAGTTGGTGCGCCCCACATGGCCACATTGGCGCTTCCAGGACTGACAATTGGCCTGCCAGTTTGTCTTTTCTCAACCAATGTAGTTCAGGCCACCATGGTTCCTGATCAATCGAGTCAACAGTTAGATCAGTCTAGAACTGCCCACCAGCCTTCTACTTCCAATGACTCTTTCTCCAATCCTTCATCTTCGCAAGGTAGAGCCGGCAAAAGCCAGCCTCCCAAGGAGAAGAAGGAGAAGAAGAAGAAAGAGAAGAAGAAGAAGGAGCCTAAGGCGACTGGGGGCAAGCAAAAGACATCTGACAAAAATCCACACACAGCACAGACTGGGCCCAAATCGCCATGTGTCATATGTAGAGGAGACCATTTCCATAGAGATTGTCCCTGTATTCCCCAGATACTAAGGGACTGGTCCCCTCGTCTGCACAATTCAGGAGCATCAACCTCTGACAGTCAGGTTGAATGCTTACCCTCAACCAGCGAAAGTGAAGGATCAAGACAAAAGGGAGGAGTAAGATCCCCCTGCAGATTGTGTGAAGGTGGTCACGCCATCCACCGTTGTCCCTTCTTAGACGAAGCGAAGAGAGTTTTGGAAGATCGTCCGGTTTCACCAGTAAGACTTCCTCCTGGATACAAAAAACTCGTGCCAAGTCCTTCGTTGGTTGAAAATACAGCTGGCCCGCTCAAGTGGTCGGCTGAAGCGTCAGTCACTGAAAATGAACCTACTGAATCCAGACCGGACGAAAGTCCAAAGGTTGATATGGCAGTTGACCCGGTTCTACCTTCAGAAGTTTCATCTTCAAATGACACCGTCGCCGAAGAGTCATCTTCAAGCGACACCCTCACTGAAGAGAATAAGGATGACACCATCCAGGTTCTTTTCATCAGCACCGACTCTGATGAGCGTCAGGGCAATGCACCCATTCCTTTATCGCAGGAAGGAACATCATCAGGGTCATATCCGGCCGTATATTCGATCCCACCACCAAGCAACCTGGTTTTATCCTTTTATTGGAATCAACTAGGCAGACCCCGGTTACCAGCCAGTATACCATTCAGAATCATTGTCCAGATCTATAGAATGATTATGGCTGGTACTATCATTGATGAAGGGGCGTCTGTGAGTATCCTTTCCTCTGTTGCTTGGAAAGCACTGGGTTCCCCGGCACTTTTACCTGAGTTAAGAAATCTCTCAGGTTTTGATAAAGGAACCAGTCGACCATTAGGGATCCTCCCCAATGTGCCTGTTACATTGAAAGGGAAGACCGTTAATATGAATGTGATGGTCGTCCAAGGACCCTTGGATTATAACCTACTCCTTGGACGTGACTATATTTATTGCATGGGAGCGATAGTCTCCTCACTCTTTAGAGTAATGTGTTTTCCACACGAAGGAAGGGTGGTCAAGCTCGTAGACCAACTTTCATTTCCGGGATCACGCATCGCAAATAGTCAAATACCAACCCTTAATGGTCTATTCACTCAAGAAATGTCTCCACCCCCAGTCCTCCTTCCCGATGAGTGCGAGTGATTCGGAAAGATGGACTGGAACCCAGGGGGCATGCATCCTGGTCTGCTTCGGGCAGAAGAAACCCTGGGTATAAGGTAGAATTTCCGCAGAAGAATATGACTAGTCCGTACCCCGTCCGTGGATGGAAGAGGGGTTGTTCTAGAATAGGATTCTTTTGTTAAAGTTATGTGTTTGGCAAAAGAGTCATTCACCTTTGTCTAAATAGGTAGGCAATACCAAAGAAGGCCATTCCCTTATTGCAACGATCTTTGGATAAAAGGCAAGCCTCACCCATTAAAACAAATGTTTTAAAGGATAAGTAGGGGCAGCCTCCAAAGAAAGGGGTTCCTTTGTTGCGACAGAGGGTAACCATCTTTGAGTAACCTAATGATAGACATCGCCGAAGAAAGAGATTGATTTGCGGCAGCAAATAGAACCGTCTTTGGATAATAAGAAAGAGGCAAGCCTCCCTCAATAACACCAATGTTTTGTCTTTGAGTAGTGTTCTTCTCTTGTCACAAATAGATGTTCATTAAAGTTTAAAATAACGAGAAGACAAGTATCGTTAACATTAGATTGGCAAGATGACAAGTAGCTGGGAACACCCAAAGAAAAGCAGAAGTGGGGGAGAGGAGGGGCAGCCTCGAAATTCTATCCTATACCTGGGGGCATGCAAACCTTTTGGAGTGCAAGCTAGGGGCGGTTATTTATCTGGTTTTAAGATTAGCCATTTTCCGAACTTGCATAAAGGAAGGATGAGTTGGAGCATAGCTTTGGTAAGGCGCAAGCTCTATAAAAAATGGAATCTTACAGGAGACATTCTTATTTCATGACTGGTATATCGAGCAGTTTTAGCATAAAGTTCATGCTCGTTAAAAAATAAACGCAAGATTCGAGCAGTTTTACCGCGGAATTTATGCTCGTTAAAAAATAGAAAAGCGTGAGCAAGAGTTTCCACCAGAGTTCAAGCTCATTAAAAAATGAACCTATCCCGGTAAATAACCATTGCGATCGTAAATTTGTTAGCCTTAAAAGCCTTGGTCGTGTTTTCATCCACCACCTCCACCGTCATTTGGCCGATCGTTCACCCCCATATGATTGTTTACCCATTTTGAGGAACATCTGCGAAGAGTGATTTCACCTAGCCATCCTTGTGACACTGCCGTGATTGGAAAATTCCAACTTGTACCTGGAATCAGTTGCTATCCCTGTTTATCACTCGTTCCTCAAAAGACGAGTCCTCTTTGAGCTCTTTTCTGACTCGTAAAATATGAAAAGTTTGCCGAGTTTTGGCCTTCCAGCTCGTTAAAGGGACTGGAAGAGCTATCCCTCATTTAGACTTTAACCTTTTTGGACCTGAGGGATTATTACACAAAAAGATCGAGCGCTTGTTTGTTCGGCTCGTTAAAAGTACCGAACATCCATCCCTTCTGTATTGTTTTATACTTTTTCGGACTTAAGGGATTAGATGACGAAAAAGGAATTTCGGAGTTAACTTTCTGTACCTTTTTAGACTCTCTAAAAATGAAAAGGACCAAATTTTCCTTGTCGTTAGACTCGTTAAAATGATTAAATAGCGACAAACTTGTCTTTAGACGAGAACGAGTTTCCCTATCGCTAAGCTCGTTAAATCATAGCGATGGGCTTGCCCGAAGGGCAGGTTATAGAACAAGCATATGTTATCCTCCTCAAGCTTGACAAAAATAAAGAGGTACTGGTCAGAAATGACTGGGGAAAAATTGGGAGAACCTCAAAGCTTTAATGGTAGCAAGTCGCTCTTGAACATGACACTTTTCCTCCATACCACATCAGGTTGGGTTGTTTCATTCACCGGTCTCATCACCATGGTCTTCGCCAAACCATCCACAATTGGGGTAATGCTACCGATCCATCGCATCAGTGTCATTATATGTTCAAGAGAGGTCATTCTGAAAGTGTCAACCGTGTCCCATCCACTGCCATACATTATCCTTCATCCGTCCATGATCGCCACCCTGAATCATACGTCACAGTTTGTTTTCACCTCCACTAAAATCATTAGCTCCGTTCCGTGTCATTGATGGGGGATTCATTAAGGCCCTCCTTTGACGGATCGCTTCTTGTCGACTTCAGCTCATTATCCAAGAAATTGATCTAGGAACAACCCCTTCAGTACTTTGAAGCTTGCATGCCTCAATGGCAAGTTTCTCACTTCCGGCGACAGGTATACATCAATGACCTTCGACCAGAAGATTTTGCGTGGCGTTCGAGGCCAAGTTCTTTATTCACGCCACGTGAATTGTACTGCAGTACCTTGAGGGTCATTATCATTATCGGTGATTCCTCTCGCGCTTGTTAACGGTTTTCATCATTGACTGGTAATCAAGCGATGTCTTTCCATGTTCGACTTCAGCGCAATTCTCACATGGATCGACTTGTACTTAGAGTGAAGATCGAACGAGTTTGAAGACCACGGATCTAGTTTCATCCATCCGGGCTGCGATATATATTCAGGAAATATAAAAGCATTTGCCATGTACATCATTGCAGCAGATGATCATCCTATTCAAAGGATGATAATTTCAGCAGAGAGTTATCGGTCTATCATCAGACGATCGTCTGTTCTATGTACCAAAATGTATTTATAAAGCTGAGCATGGGAATGCCCGCCTCAGCTAGATCATGAAAGCAGAATGAAAAATAATGTATTGTATTGTATTGTATTACAGGGCACCTCTCAGCACTTGAATGAACTTCGGACCCTCTGGATAAAGCATTTCACCCGATAAACGACCTCATGCTTTAGGGGGCAACTGTTATATACTGTTATATACATTTTTGTGCCTCGCAGCATGGAGCATGAAATGTCAATAATTACAGGGATCCAAAGTCCCTAAACATGTTGTTCTTACCCCTAGAAGAACAAGGTCAGCAAACCACAGCACTTCCTATCAGTTCTCCACCTGAAAACACTCAAAAACAGGCAATTTTAAGTTCATGTCAACTGCTCCACTGAGCATCTGCGCTGAATGTCAACTGTCCCACTCTGTACCTGCGCTGAATGTCAAAAGAGCTGAAGGCTACCTGCGCTGGGCGAGATTGGCCAAGTGGCACAGCCATTCTGCAAGGTGTCAGATGCCCAGGAAGCTTCCAGAAGACACTTGGATCAGCAAATTCGCCCTATGATGAGTAAGAGGTACTTGATCTCCATGTGGAAGCAAGGATCTCCAAGTGGACTCAAGAACTGAAGTTTAACTGAAGAGAGAGAGGACACAAGGCAGCTTCATGTCAGTCTCAAGCTTACTCATCCTTTCTCCATTTACCCTATATATAGAGCTCTCTTATGAGGTCTAGGGAGGCTGGAATTTCGTGCAAAGTAAGGAAGTTCTGTTGGTTTGAGTTTTGAACTATTGGGTGATTGCTTTGAAGGAGGTGAAGAGGAGATTTCTTGCTGCTGGGAGGTGTTGCTGGATTGGGCCTCTATGGTTGTAACCCTCTCAGAACTTTACTTCTTCCATTAATAAAGCTTTTGAGGTTCTTCTATATACTTGTATTACAATGATGTATTGTTTCTATTTGTATATTTGATCCATTCTAATCCATGAATCAGTTATGAATACATGCCTCTTGTAGTTTCTCTCTCTTGTTTTTGCAGGATCTTTGTGTAGCTGGGCCTGTGAAAGAGCAAGGAGCTGGGAGCAAGCGGCAAGGAGAGAAGACTGGATCAACACTAGCGAAAGACATCGGTTGGTGGATCTCTTTCTCCTCTCTGTATTTTCATAAAGAAGAAATATCAAATAGCTTTGCTTTCTGTTGTTGCTAAGGAACTATCACCCTTAGAGTAGGGATAGGGTCATTCCGAGTCGGATACTTTTCCCCACAACAACCACACAGTTTATGCATGTATACAGGAAGTCAGAGCACATTCAGTGAATTCTGAGTGATTATACATCCATACCACTGTAAACAAAACTAATAAAAGGACAACATCACATATTCTGAACATAAAAAACCCTTCATGAATCGTGAGAAGTAAAGTCAAGCATGCATTATTGAAAATGAGTCTTACATATGCCAAATACCAGCTTTTTCATAAAAATTTCCAACCCTTTGTACATCAGCTCTTCTGCTATATATAGAGCTCTTTACATACTTTATATTCCTCCTCCAGCATGAGGGGAATTCGAATTCATCCTACTATGACACCTAATGACACTCAAAACTAACTATTAAATGCAAATGACACCTAACTAGCAGTCCTAGAGACCTAATACAACTAGGAGTGTAACTCCTTATCATGATTCAACAACCTTATCCAAGAATTTAAAGCATTATTTGACACCTAAAACTCCATGAAGTCGAATTTGATGAAGCCTCCCACGTGGTCACCCAACTGTTGATGACAAACCCTAGAAATTAGGGAACATGTTTCCCTGTTTTTAGGTTTAGGATCCCTGAAAATGGCACGTGGGACAGAGCCTTTATATCTTCATCCATGACACATTTCACGAAACTGAAGGAGGTTTTTGTAGCCCATGTTTTCTAGAACAAAAACCTCTCCTGGTTTTTGGAAACATTACTCCAGCTGTCCCGAACCTGTCCTTGAAAAACACGTGGCAAACAGGAAAAATCCGTTTTCTGAAATTAGGGTTTCAAAGAAAGCTTATTATCTCCCAACTGAAAACACTTATGAAGAAATTGAGATAGGTTATTTTAGTAGGCTATTTTATTAATATAAACCTCCTTCATAATTCCAAAATACCTTTTCATGTGACCAGAAACGGATCTTGAAAAAGACTGCTAAAACCAGTAGACAAAGCTTGACTTTCAGCAGTTTCGTAGCGCAAGTTTAACCATAAATTCCTCCCACCTCAGAACGAATTTGAAGAAACTGAAAGAGGTTTTTGTAGTGCAGCATGTTAGGAAGAAAAGCCTCTTTCCGTTTGAAAAATTAAGTTCTCAGCTGCTCAGGAAAGCTTTTGGAAATTGACTAGTAAAAGCAGAAAACAGAGTTTTTCTGCTAAAACAGGCTGCTACAGGGGTTTAGTAGCGCGCTACGAAAACGCCTAGTTCAGTGATTTCAAAGCTAGTTTGAAAATTTCTCCAAAGTAATGTGAGATATGACTTCCAAACTCATGGTGAGGCTTCTAGGACATGGAATGAGGCTGTCAAACTTTGATGGAAAAGAGATATGACCTTGAAAGACTTCTAACCTTATGACCTAAATCTTAAAGCATGAAATGACCTAGAGACCCTTTAACACCATGACTAAAAGAAGGGTTTGTAAATGAGAATGACACTTATTGTGATGAGCTGACTCAAAACTTATAAGAATATGATTAGAAAAAAGGCAACTTACCAAAGCTTAGAGACAAAGATTTTAGGGTGATAACAGTGGCTCCACTAGGGATAGTGTGCCCTTGTGGTATACTAAGAACTTGTAGCTCCAGTGCCACTATCCATCCTCTAGAAGAAAACTCTGAACCTCTGCCCAATTTTCTCCTCAAGCCTTTTATGTTTTCTGAACGAAGAATTCAAACTACACCTACTGAAATAGATGCTCAGTCAACCTACCCTGAGCTTATTTGCACATTCCTACCTACCCTATCAGCTGCATTCTCCAATTGTAGCTCAAGGAACATGAAACTTCCAATGAAGCCAATCATCAATCTGATCTGAAACTTGGATCTCCTTACTGTGCTTGAAGCATAAATAAACCAGATACTGGAATAACCAAGGAAGCATGAGGTGTAACTGTTCTTCAAGATGAACATATAATTGGAAGCCTGAACAGTAAATCTTTTCCATGTAGTCAGCTATAGGGTCAAAAAACACATGGTTAGTTTGATGATTCTCATAACATTCTGGTTGTGCAAACTGATCTTCAACAACATTGTGCAGTTCCTCAATCGTGAAAGAGAAAGGAAGCAACACTCTCTCCTTGTATTCTGCCATAGAAAGCTTCTGAAAATAATGATCATAATTATGAAAACTATATGCTTGAATTTGACATTCTAAACCTTCAATGTCTTTCTCAATGTCCTCAGCAACTTCATCCAAAAATCTCATCTTATCCTCTGTCTGGCAGTTAAATGATTTTAGATACGTGGACAAGGACAAAGAAAAACTTTCATTTGTATCTCCATTACTATGATCATTATTCCATTGTTTGAAACCTTGAACTGAAGGAGAGTTTGCCACCACATCTGATCTATCTATCCATTCCTCCAAAAACATAAGCCAAAAGTCTTCAAATGAATTAATGGATTTGGTAGGAAAACTTTCAATCCACCGTTTACATTTCCCTTGAAGTGAATCATAGAACAACATAATGCAAACATCCTCCTGTTTAACTCTAAGAAGCTCTGTAAATTCACAAAAATCTGATATATGCTTCAAAGCTAAATTCAAATCTTCTCCATTGAATTTTGGACCATTCCTTAGAAAATATGCATCCTTGGGAAAATGATTTGGGAAACCATGAATTCCTGAAAAATCTATGCATGCATACCTTGAGATAAGAATGGTAGCATCTGGGTCCTTCATAACTCCAATGGAATCACCATGAATCTATGAATTTCGAATTCTTCAACAATGTAGTCGCCAAGGTAGATTTGCAGCCTCGAAAACCTTCTGAGCTCCTGCTACCTTCAGAAGTTCAGCTTCATGATTTCGGGAATGAATAATCTTCAGGCTCCCGGCAGACGCACCAAAATGTTATCACAAAATCAGACCCTGATAGGCTGCTGATCAGGAAGACCTTATGTAACTCTTTCAAACCAACTTTTGGCTGAGGCTTAGCCTCCTCAACCTGAGAGGGCTCTCTCAAAGGTTAATGATTTTGATAAAGATTAGATGGCTAACTCTATGAAACAAGTGAAAAATATGAATGGTTGAACATGATCAGTAAACATCCATTAGGCTTATGGAGTCAACAACACCTCAATATAACAATGAACTCAACCTTACATGGAAGTCAGGGCATTCAGCGTTTAAACATTCAGAACATAACTCATATGGGACCACACAGTTTATGCATGTATACAGGAAGTCAGAGCACATTCAGTGAATTCTGAGTGATTATACATCCATACCACTGTAAACAAAACTAAGAAAAGGACAACATCACATATTCTGAACATAAAAAACCCTTCATGAATCCTGAGAAGTAAAGTCAAGCATGCATTATTGAAAATGAGTCTTACATATGCCAAATACCAGCTTTTTCATAAAAATTTCCAACTCTTTGTATATCAGCTCTTCTGCTATATATAGAGCTCTTTACATAACTGATATTCCTCCTCCAG
This sequence comes from Pinus tabuliformis, assembly GCA_031772625.1. NCBI lineage: Eukaryota > Viridiplantae > Streptophyta > Pinopsida > Pinales > Pinaceae > Pinus > Pinus tabuliformis. Next base: position 574,184,224 of record CM062809.1, read on the forward strand.
CATGAGGGAAATTCGAATTCATCCTACTATGACACCTAATGACTCTCAAAACTAACTATTAAATGCAAATGACACCTAACTAGCAGTCCTAGAGACCTAATACAACTAGGAGTGTAACTCCTTATCATGATTCAACAACCTTATCCAAGCATTTAAAGCATTATTTGACACCTAAAACTCCATGAAGTAGAATTTGATGAAGCCTCCCACGTGGTCACCCAACTGTTGATGACAAACCCTAGAAATTAGGGAACATGTTTCCCTGTTTTTAGGTTTAGGATCCCTGAAAATGGCACGTGGGACAGAGCCTTTATCTCTTCATCCATGACACATTTCATGAAAATGAAGGAGGTTTTTGTAGCCCATGTTGTCTAGAACAAAAATCTCTCCTGGTTTTTGGAAACACTACTCCAGCTGTCCAGAAACTGTCCTTGAAAAACACGTGGCAGACAGGAAAAATCCGTTTTCTGAAATTAGGGTTTCAAAGAAAGCTTATTATCTCCCAACTGAAAACACTTATGAAGAAATTGAGATAGGTTATTTTAGTAGGAGAGTTTATTAAGATAAACCTCCTTAAGAATTCCAAAATACCCTTTCATGTGACCAGAAACTGAGTTTGAAAAAGACCGCTAAAACCAGTAGACAAAGCTTGACTTTCAGCAGTTTCGTAGCGCAAGTTTAACCATAAATTCCTACCACCTCAGACCGAATTTGAAGAAACGGAAAGAGGGTTTTGTAGTGCAGAATGTTAGGAAGAAAAGCCTCTTTCAGTTTTCAAAATTAAGTTCTCAGCTGCTCAGGAAAGCTTTTGGAAATTGACTAGTAAAAGCAGAAAACAGAGTTTTTCTGCTAAAACAGGCTGCTACAGGGGTTTCGTAGCGCGCTACGAAAACGCCTAGTTCAGTGATTTCAAAGCTAGTTTGAAAATTTCTCCAAAGTAATGTGAGATATGACTTCCAAACTCATGTTGAGGCTTCTAGGACATGGAATGAGGCTGTCAAACTTTGATGGAAAAGAGATATGACCTTGAAAGACTTCTAACCTTATGACCTAACTCTTAAAGCATGAAATGACCTAGAGACCCTTTAACACCATGACTAAAAGAAGGGTTTGTAAATGAGAATGACACTTATTGTGATGAGCTGACTCAAAACTTATAAGACTATGATTAGAAGCAAGGCAACTTACCAAAGCTTAGAGACAAATATTTTAGGGTGATAACAGTGGCTCCACTAGGGATAGTGTGCCCTTGTGGTATACTAAGAACTTGTAGCTCCAGTGCCGCTATCCATCCTCTAGAAGAAAAATCTGAACCTCTGCCCAATTTTCTCCTCAAGCCTTTTATGTTTTCTGAACGAAGAATTCAAACTGCACCTACTGAAATAGATGCTCAGTCAACCTACCCTGAGCTTATTTGCACATTCCTACCTACCCTATCAGCTGCATTCTCCAATTGTAGCTCAAGGAACATGAAACTTCCAATGAATCCAATCATCAATCTGATCTGAAACTTGGATCTCCTTACTGTGCTTGAAGCATGAAAAAACCAGATACTGAAATATCCAAGGAAGCATGAGGTGTAACTGTTCTTCAAGATGAACATATAATTGGAAGCCTGAACAGTAAATCTTTTCCATGTAGTCAGCTATAGGGTCAAAAAACACATGGTTAGTTTGATGATTCTCATAACATTCTGGTTGTGCAAACTAATCTTCAACAACAGTGTGCAGTTCCTCAATCGTGAAAGAGAAAGGAAGCAACACTCTGTCCTTGTATTCTGCCATAGAAAGCTTCTGAAAATAATGATCATAATTATGAAAACTATATGCCTGAATTTGACATTCTAAACCTTCAATGTCTTTCTCAATGTCCTCAACAACATCATCCAAAAATCTCATCTTATCCTCTGTCTGGCAGTTAAATGATTTTAGATACGTGGACAAGGACAAAGAAAAACTTTCATTTGTATCTCCATTACTATGATCATTATTCCATTGTTTGAAACCTTGAACTGAAGGAGAGTTTGCCACCACATCTGATCTATCTATCCATTCCTCCAAAAACATAAGCCAAAAGTCTTCAAATGACTTAATGGATTTGGTAGGAAAACTTTCAATCCATCGTTTACATTTCCCTTGAAGTGAATCATAGAATAACATGATGCAAACATCCTCCTGTTTAACTCTAAGAAGCTCTGTAAATTCAAAAAAATCTGATATATGCTTCAAAGCTAAACTCAAATCTTCTCCATTGAATTTTGGACCATTCCTTAGAAAATATGCATCCTTGGGAAAATGATTTGGGAAACCATGAATTCCTGAAAAATCTATGCATGCATACCTTGAGATAAGAATGGTAGCATCTGGGTCCTTCATAACTCCAATGGAATCACCATGAATCTATGAATTTCGAATTCTTCAACAATGGAGTCGCCAAGGTAGATTTGCAGCCTCGAAAACCTTTTGAGCTCCTGCTACCTTCAGAAGTTCAGCTTCATGATTTCGGGAATGAATAATCTTCAGGCTCCCGGCAGACGCACCAAAATGCTATCACAAAATCAGACCCTGATAGGCTGCTGATCAGGAAGACCTTATGTAACTCTTTCAAACCAACTTTTGGCTGAGGCTTAGCCTCCTCAACCTGAGAGGGCTCTCTCAAAGGTTAATGATTTTGATAAAGATTAGATGGCTAACTCTATGAAACAAGTGAAAAATATGAATGGTTGAACATGATCAGTAAACATCCATTGGGCTTATGGAGTCAACAACACCTCAATATAACAATGAACTCAACCTTACATGGAAGTGAGGGCATTCAACGTTTAAACATTCAGAACATAACTCATATGGGACCACACAGTTTATGCATGTATACAGGAAGTCAGAGCACATTCAGTGAATTCTGAGTGATTATACATCCATACCACTGTAAACAAAACTAAGAAAAGGACAACATCACATATTCTGAACATAAAAAACCCTTCATGAATCCTGAGAAGTAAATTCAAGCATGCATTATTGAAAATGAGTCTTACATATGCCAAATACCAGCTTTTTCATAAAAATTTCCAACCCTTTGTACATCAGCTCTTCTGCTATATATAGAGCTCTTTACATAACTTATATTCCTCCTCCAGCATGAGGGGAATTCGAATTCATCCTACTATGACACCTAATGACACTCAAAACTAACTATTAAATGCAAATGACACCTAACTAGCAGTCCTAGAGACCTAATACAACTAGGAGTGTAACTCCTTATCATGATTCAACAACCTTATCCAAGCATTTAAAGCATTATTTGACACCTAAAACTCCATGAAGTCGAATTTGATGAAGCCTCCCACGTGGTCACCCAACTGTTGATGACAAACCCTAGAAATTAGGGAACATGTTTCCCTATTTTTAGGTTTAGGATCCTTGAAAATGGCACGTGGGACAGAGCCTTTATCTCTTCATCCATGACACATTCCACGAAACGGAAGGAGGTTTTTGTATCCCATGTTGTCTAGAACAAAAACCTCTCCTGGTTTTTGGAAACATTACTCCATCTGTCCAGAAACTATCCTTGAAAAACACGTGGCAAACAGGAAAAATCCGTTTTCTGAAATTAGGGTTTCAAAGAAAGCTTATTATCTCCCAACTGAAAACACTTATGAAGAAATTGAGATAGGTTATTGTAGTAGGAGAGTTGATTAATATAAACCTCCTTCATAATTTCAAAATACCCTTTCATGTGACCAGAAACTGATCTTGAAAAAGACTGCTAAAACTAGTAGACAAAGCTTGACTTTCAGCAGTTTCGTAGCGCAAGTTTAACCATAAATTCCTCCCACCTCAGAACGAATTTGAAGAAACGGAAAGAGGTTTTTGTAGTGCAGCATGTTAGGAAGAAAATATTCTTTCAGTTTGAAAAATTAAGTTCTCAGCTGCTCAGGAAATCGTTTGGAAATTGACTAGTAAAAGCAGAAAACAGAGTTTTTCTGCTAAAATAGGCTGCTACAGGGGTTTCGTAGCGCGCTACGAAAACGCCTAGTTCAGTGATTTCAAAGCTAGTTTGAAAATTTCTCCAAAGTAATGTGAGATATGACTTCCAAACTCATGTTGAGGCTTCTAGGACATGGAATGAGGCTGTCAAACTTTGATGGAAAAGAGATATGACCTTGAAAGACTTCTAACCTTATGACCTAACTCTTAAAGCATGAAATGACCTAGAGACCCTTTAACACCATGACTAAAAGAAGGGTTTGTAAATGAGAATGACACTTATTGTGATGAGATGACTCAAAAATTATAAGACTATGATTAGAAACAAGGCAACTTACCAAAGCTTAGAGACAAAGATTTTAGGATGATAATAGGATCGATGCCTAAGAAATATGTGAGAAAGAAATTGTTAAGAAAGCTATTATCTCCTAGTAATCCTACTCAGGGCACCTGGAATGAGTCCAGGAGTATACAATCACATAAAAGTGCTTCTAAAAATAATAAGAACAAATCTGCCACCCCTAAGGTATCAAAAAACGTTACACCACCTACCACTTCAGCACACGCTGCTCAAGACGAAGATATTGATTAAAATATTATTGTAGATATGAATAAGGCTCATGCAAATATTTCTATATATGAATGAGCCAAGATAGCAGGGCAACGTGAATTGATCATCTAAGCATTTGCATCTCAACCTCTATCAGGTAGAATGGTTTCTTCTTCTTAAGCCTCATCTGATAAGATTCCAACCATCCTCGAAATGGTTGTTAATGCAACTAATGTAAATTCTAAGTCCACTTGCCAACCTTTTCTTTTAACTTTTGAGATCTTTAATTATAGTGTGCATAACTACCTAGGTTATTCTGGTGCACCTGCAAATGTCATGCCTCTATCTGTTGCACAAAAAATCAATGCTAAATGGGAAAACATCAATGCTAGAATCATTCAGTTAGATAGATCTTTAGTATAGATAATTGGTGAACTTAATAATGTTATAATAAATTTATCCTCAGACCATAGATTTCACCAATGTATTGATATTTCCATTGTGTACATTCAAAAAGCTTATGGCTTGCTTTTGAGTAGATATTGGTCTAGCAATTTGCATGGATACTTTGCTATACACTAGTTTCATTTGTGGTTTTCATATAAGGGAAAAAAATTCAAATACATGATGAGGCTGAACCTTTCATGAAACATATTGTCACGACACTTGAAGATCCTAATGAGCCTATCAATTATTCACAAATGAGTTTTGGAAATTGTTTTCTAGAGGTCGATCATGGAATTTATATTGCACAACCTTCACTTGTACCACCAGATACATAGTTGGAACTCCTTCCTTGCAATCCAACTGGTGCTTATGATTTTATATCTCGCTCCTTTCCTGGTCTTCTCTTTTTATATCCCTTCTCTATTACTTGGACAACCAGTTCTTCCCCTCGGTTGCTTCTGCACCTTCCTAACCCCTTGGCTGCCTTTGCCTCCCGCTGCCACCTTGCCGCAACTCTTGCACAACTGCTTGTTCCACCAGCCAACCGATGCTACCACCCATTTCCTTCTCGTCCCTTGGTCAGTCAAAATTGGTCAAAACCTTTTCAAAATTTAAATGAAGGCCTCAACAGGCCCCGACCACAATTCCTTGACTCATCCCCGAGTCAAGTCATTTCATCCTCTGTCGGTCCTACTAATCCTATAGGTGGTGACTGCACTATTGCCTACTCCGGTTCTGTTGTCAGCTGTGCAGGTGATTCTTCTACTTCGATCATTACTTGTGGGGTGGCATCTAATTTTTTTGTGCCTTCTTTCTCCTGTGGTTCCCCAGTTCCAAATGAAGGCTCCAACTCTGGGATAGAGGTCGTTGTCTGCTGCCTAAACATTGTGTAATTTTGAACGGCGGTGTCCCATCAGGCGAGAATTGCATTGGAAATCTGATTAAACATTACGTACAAGTGTGACGTTAGTTCAGTTGGCCACCAGCTTTCGATGTCACTCCATTGCTGCCCACTGGAGTCACACACCTCCTTCAGAAGTAACACCTGCATTCGGATTGGTGGCTGTAGATCCCTAATGATCTTCTTCTTCTGTGCAGAATCCTCCTCTATACTATCAACCTGAGCCTAGAGGGTGTCCATTTGATTGTTGATTTGCTGCAGTTGGGCAGGGTCTGTGCAGTCTTTCGTGCTGGCAAACAGAGTCTATATTTGCTCTCGGAGGGGGTAGACCAAGTGGTTATTCAGTGCTAGGCTACCAGACTAGTCATGGACCTTATTCATCGGCTAAGGCTTGCTTCTTGGCTTCCAGCTCCTTGACCTTCCCCTCTATCGTCCTTGCGTAAATTTCTACTAGATCCGGTAATGCAGATCACACCATCTCCAATTTCCTCTTCATCTTAGCATTGCTTGCTGCCAAGCACGAGCATGCCACCTAGATGTGGTCGCAACAACTGACCAGTGTGAAATTATCCATGTCTGTCGGTACTTTGGCATCTGCCTCGGTGATGGTCGGCCATAATGATCTGAACCACTGTGTGACTTGGTTGACCTAGGCCTGCAATGTAGTGTTTTCTTGCTGCAGGTGATCATACTCGCCGGTCACCATCTACAACTGCTTTGCCTACCATTCATGCTCCTGGGCCAGGTCCTCATGGAGCATTTCAGCTCTGTGTACTGCCTGCTGAATAAATGAAAATAACTGGGCCAAAAACCACTGCTGGAGCATCTCGACCTGCATGGTGCTAGGGTTTGGGAACTGCTGCTATAGGGGTAGGTGGCTGGCAATGGATTTGTTGGAATAGGAGGTGGGCTATTGGGTAGCAGAGGCCCTGCGTAATGGTTTTGGGGCTTAAAGCCTAGAAGTTAGGAAAATAATATTGTAAATCTCCGACATGCGCAGAGCGCGAAATGTAATAGGTCGAGTCAAGGGGTTTTCCGCCCAAAAATAATATAGAATAATAGGAAGTAGGTCGGTCTGCCAATGGTCCATGGACCATGGGAATGTATAAATAGAGTGAGGCTCTAAGGGTAGAAGGTAGTTTTTGGTTCTAGACTTCGATCTGATGTATTATGAAAGTAATCAAAGTTCTGCGTCTGTAAGTTTGAGTCAAGAGGGTTAGTAGGTAGATAGAGGCTCCGCAGCTGTGTGCGTAGGGGCCTATAGAGTCTGCAGCTATGTACGCGGACCCCTGCAGCTGCGTGCATGGGGCAGAAAGAAGTTTGTACTGGAAAGAAGATATTAATAAAGATAAGTTGTTTCTGAAATATCGTGGATCTGTTGTATTCTGGTTTATGCATCTGTTATATGAATTTATATCTTTTTATGATTGCGCACGCTGGGTTTATTGTTAAAAGACTATATAAGAAGATGAAATCTATAATAATTTCATTAATAAGAACGTACACCTGCGCAGATCTAGTCCAGAGTGGCGCGAGGCCACATAACGGTTCGCGACCCCTCCAGACCACATCAAGACATCCCAAGGGTGCAAAAACCTGGTTCTAGCACCCTCCCCTGCTACCTCGAGTGAGACCTTAGTTCGCGCTTCACGAGCTGTTGCCGAAATGGTCGGTAGCTGTGGGATTTGTTTGGCTAATACCTCTTCCTAACCTGGGTCAGGGCCTAATAAGCCAAAAAATGGTTCCATTGCTGGGACCGGGATCTGCCTAAGGGATGGTTGATGTCGGGAGTCTGGAACCCTACAAAGAAAGAGATTGAAGATTGATTGGATCAAAAGCGGTACGAGTTCATAGGTGGCCTTAGTAAACCTGCGCACAAACCAGAAGTTTAGCATGGGAAACACAATCAAGTTGTTTGTATTCAAAGGAGCAAGAAGTGAAGATCAAGAACAATTTTGGTTCGTAGTAAGGGTAGTGTGGGAAGCACACAGAGTTACGGACAATAATATTAAAAAGGCTACCCTGGTAAGTGCACTACAAGATCACGTGCTAACTTGGTATATTAAGCACTGTAGCGATCACCCCAATGCCGGAATAGCAAAGATCCAGGATGTGCTAAAAAAGGAGTTTAGTCGGCCGAAATCAGAAACGTAGTCGATTATAGGATTCAAGGAGATCGTGATGCTACCAGGAGAAACCCCTTGGGATCTAGATCAGAGATTGAAGAGTATGATCTGAGAAGCTAACATGATGCTAATGAATGCACAACACCGCACGTGGTTTCTGGCATCTTTAATGCCACACCTAAGGACAGTGCTTTCACAGCAAAAGATCTCGACCCAAGCTGAAGCATTAGAAATAGCGATGAGGTTTCATGAGACTCCAATACAGGATCGTGGGTTGGGAGTTTAGTAGATCCACGTGCAAATACAAAGTCTATGCTTGGCAATGTAGAGTCTGAAATAGGAAAAGGCACCCAGGCCAGAAGTACGCGAGGAGGTGTGGTGCATAAAGTGTAAAGGCCAAGGCCACGATAAAGATCATTGTCCGATATTCACAAAATACTTGACACTTGGGGGGACCAATGCTGTTGCGACCAGAGGCACAAGCGGGACCAAGCGCGACACCTTCGCTCTGGTGCACAATCTGTCAGGTGGGCGGAAAGCACAACACAGACAACTGTCATCTATTGCAAAAGTTTACCCAGACCCCTAGCAGCTATTTTGCAATTTTTGCAGATCGGTGGACCACGATGAACGAGACTACCATAGTTATGAATTATTGATGGATTGCACTCCTGCCTACAGGATGCAGACAAAGGCGTGAGGTCAGGATCTAGCCGCAGCGATAGCGCGTGGTGGATTCCAAGGGCGAGGACGAGGACGAGGAATGGGGCCAGCAAGGGGCCACGAGTAGCTAATCTGCTACAACTGCGGAGGACAGGGGCACTACGTGTGAGATTGTACCAACCCAACCAGAATTTCGTGCCCTTACTATGAGTAGTTCGAACATGAAATGATAGATTGCCCCACACTGATAGCATAGATTCGTGAGAAAAGAGCAACACAACCTACGGTGACGCAGAATGCCAGATGATGAGGTCTGAATCGCGCGAGGAAGACTCTAACGTGAACATGATGCTTAGAAGCAGCATGAACATAGGGGAGGATAAGGGGAAACTAACCAAGGAAGACGCAGGGGTTTGCAAGGAGACATGTCTGGAAGCTAGGAAGAGCTTCGCAGAGGTCTCTACCCTAGGTAGTAAGGATCAACTCGAGTCGGAAAGGGATCCCTCGATGCTAACTACATTTTTAGAGACATGCATGAAGTTGCTTCACGACATTAGGGCAGTTAAAGGATTACAAGAGCTGATAACTAGGTGTGCAGGGTCGGGTGAACCTCGCGTGGCCCGCAAATTGGGGAAACATGCTTCGCGTATCAAATGGGAAATGTGATTAACAGCGCAGATTGGCGACTATGAGATGGATTAGATCATTCTGGACTTAGGCTCAGATGCAAATGTATTACCTAAATAGACTTGGGAGCACATGGGCAAGCCCTCACTACAATGGTCTCCTATTCAATTGCGGATGGCGAACCAACAAAAGATCCTGCCCATGGGAAGACTGCAAGGAATTACAGTAGATATAGAAGGCGCGAGCACCCAAATGGACTTTGAGGTAATAGAAATCGTGGATGAAAGTAGCCCTTACCTTGCATTGTTGGGGATAGATTGGGCCACTGATATGAATGGGGTTATTAATTTAAAGAAGCGGAAAATGATATTTGAGAAGAAGTCACTCCGCGTAGTCATTCCACTAGACTTGGCTGAAGGACCGCGTTACATTGAACCCATACGCGATGAAGGAAGCGATGATGAACTAGATTGTATGTACAAGATTATTACCCGAAATCAAGATTGGGTCAATCCAATTGCGGAAGGAAGAATATTGTGGGAGCGTACAGAGTCCTGCACTGAAGATTCAGATGAGGAAGATGAGCGATGGCATAATCGGTTGAACGGATTAACAATGTTAAATTGCAATATGATGACCAGGTCATTGTATTACGTGAGAGCTCAGGATCGCAAACTCCCGATGTATGATGGGCTGACAATAGTAGATGAATTCCTGACCAAGTTTGAAAGCACAGTACCAGAGCACCAACGGTTCAATGCCTTAAAATGGGCATTGTGCACGATGCCTGCGCGTTGGTGGGGAACACATGAAGGAACCTTTGAAGATTGGCACGGCTACAGACACATGATGCATATAAGATTTGGGAAGCCGAAATTAGGAATAACTGAGAAATACGATGGACATGAGGACCCGTGCATGAACCTTACCAGATGGGTCCAATCCTATGGAGAAGAGCCTCAACCGGAGTGGGTACACTTATTTATCATTCCTTGGATGTCATCCCAAGGAATTGGCACACTGAAATAGAGCTCCGACATGGTACAGGCGAATGGGATATCTTGTGTGAAGGGTTCTTATTAACATTCTTCTTTGAGGACCAGTGGATGGACACTGTTGATGATGCATTGCAAGTAATAAAGGTCGCCATTTTCAAAGCACCAGTGGAACCGGAAGAAATAGTGTAGCTAGACTGGTCTCACCAGCTGAGTCGGGCCCTTGAATGTTACAACATACAGATCGAAGATGATGAGGATGATCCCAGAAACATCAATATTCCAGAAACAGAGGGGAGTCACGAGGTGTGCAGACCAGCGATCGAGGACCCCGGCATCACCGCATCACTGAAAATGAAAGAAGTGAACATTGGTACGGAGAAGGAACCGAAGTATGCCACACTTGGGGACTATTGGGATGATGCAACAGTGGATAAGGATTTATTCCTGACCAAAATCATGAAATTAAAAGGAATCCTGAGCGACCTGGGGATGATGAAGATATCTCTGAAACTAGATGCGAAGGCAGTCAAGCAGCAACCCTATCGGTTGAATCCAAAATATAAAGCAAAGGTCCGCGAAGAATTGGATAAAATGCTTGTAGCAGGAATAATTGAACCAGTATAAGAATCCAACTGGCTAAGTCCTATGGTTGTACAAGAGAAAAAATAGAAGGGGGAAATACGCATCTGTGTGGATCTCAAGAAGCTCAACGATGCATGTGTTAACGATCCATTCCCAATGCCATTTACAGACAAAGTCTTGGAAAATGTTGGAGGACAAGAAGCCTACTCCTTTACGGACGGTTTCTCGGGGTACCACCAGATCAAGATTGCGCCGGAGGATAGGAGTAAAACAACGTTCACTACTGAATGGGGTTATTTTCAGTATATGGTGATGCCCTTTGGACTAAAGAATGCGCCGGCGATATTCTCGCGCATTGTGGTAGCTGCATTCAAGGAATTTATACATAAGTTCTTAGAGGTATATCTTGATTATTGGACCGTATTTGGGCTAGTTAAGAAACATACTGTGAGCTTACGGTTAATGCTGGATACTTGCCGACGGCACTAGATTGCACTAAATATAAAGAAGTGTACTTTCCTCATCTCCTTCAGGAACCTGATTGACCATGTGGTCTACAAGCAAGGCCTGATGGTAGACCCGGCAAAGATTGTTGTCATACTCAATCTGCAAGTGCCGCAAAGTGTCAAGCAGCTGCACGCCACATTGGGACACATTGGTTACTATCGAAAGTTCATCAAGAGCTATGCGCAGATCATGGCATCGATGGAACAGTTGTTGAAAAAGGACACTACTTATTGCTAGAATGAGGAATGTAACAAAAGTCTGGAAACGCTCAAGGAAAAGATGGCATCAGCTCCTATATTGGTCTTTCCAAAATAGGACATCGAACTTCACATGCATGTTGACACGTTGTGTATCGCCCTGGGTGCGGTACTCACATAGGAAGGGGCAGAAGGAATTGATCACCCGATCATGTTTGCAAGTCGACGCTTGTCCAAAGCTGAGAAGAACTACTCCACTACTGAGTGTGAGGGATTGGCAATGGTATATTGTTGTGGGGAAAAGTGCTTATTCAGGACGACCCTATCCACCTAAGGTGTGATAGTGCCTTAGCAACAAACAGAAACAACTATTCTTGTATTCTTCTTTATGAATTAAGAAAGAAGAGAGATGAGATGGACTAACCGGTGTCTTTCGCTAGTCCTTTGATCCGGTTTCTCTTCTCTTTGATAGCTCCCAGCTACTTGCTTTCTCGCTTGCCCAGCTTCACCAAGTTCCTGCAAGATCACAGAAGAGGAAAACTACACAAAGACATGGATTCATATTCATAACTAGCTTAGGATTAGATATAAGCTAAACATACTAATGCAATCATACATCAAAGACACATAAGCATGTAGGAGAAACTCAAATAGTTTTATTGATATAATAATAAGGTTCAGGAGGAGATACAACCAAATGAGTCCCAATCCAGCATCAACCTCCCAGCAAAGGAATCCCTTCTTCACCTCCCTCAAAGCATAAAGCACCCAATGCACTAATCTCAAACCAACAGCAATTCTCTGCAATGTACAAAATTCCAGCCTCTGGATCTCTGGGATGAGGGATCCATATATAGATGTTTGGAGAGGGGATGAGTCAGCTTGTCATCTGACTAGTGTCCTCTCTCTCTATCAGTTCTTTCTTCCACTTGGAGGCTGAGAGCCTCTTACTCATCACTGGTTGAACTCAGTGAGGCAAGTGTCATGGAGGAAGATTCTGGAAGCTTCCATTATCTTTACACCTCGCGGAATAGCACTGCCATTTGTCATTTCCCGCTCAGCGCACCCTGGTAGTGCATTTGGGTGCGTTGCAACGCACCTAGCTAGTGTACTGGGGTGCTTTGCAACGCAGGTGGCTAGTAGAGCCACCGAAATGATCCTGATTTGACTGTTTCTGAATGGTTTCTGGTGGAGAACTTCTGTGAGAAGCTGTAGTTTGTTGGCCTTGTTCCTTTAGGGGCAGGAACAACACATTTAGGGACTTTGGATCCCTTGGTTTATGGACATTTAATGCTCAGAGCTGTAAGGCACAAAAATGTCTATAACAGTTGCCCCCTAAAGTATGAGGCCGTTTATCGGGTGAAATGCTTTATTAGGAGGATCCGAAGTTCTTTCAATGTTGGGAGGAGACCTGTAATAAGATACAATACAATACATTATTTTCATACTGTTTTCATGATCTAGCTGAGGCGGGCATTCCCATGCTCAGCTTTATAAATTCATTTTCATGTACATAAGACAGACAATCGTAAGATGGTAGACTGATGATTCTGATAGATCCATCATCCTTTTGGTAGGATGATTATCTGTGCTGCAAGGCTGTACATTTCCATGTCTTTATTTTCCTGAATATATATTGCAGCCCGGATGGATGAAACTAGATCCGAGGTCTTCAATCTCGTCTGATCTTCACTCTAAGTACAAGTCGATCCATGTGAGAAATGTTTTGAAGTCGAACATGGAAAGACATCGCTTGATTACCAGTCAATGATGTAAACTGTTAACAAGCGCGAGAGGAATCACCGATAATGATGATGACCCTCAAGGTACTGCAGTACAATTCACATGGTGTGAATAGAGGACTTGGCGTTGAACACCACGCAAAATCTTTCGATCGAAGGTCATTGATGTATACCTGTCGCCGGAAGTGAGAAACTTGCCATTGAGGCATGCAAGCTTCAAAGTACTGAAGGGGGTGTTCCTAGATCAACTTCTTGGATAATGAGCTGATGTCGACAAGAAGCGATCCGTCAAAGGAGGGCCTTAATGAATCCCACATCAATGACACGGAACGAAGCAAATGATTTTGATGGAGGTGAAAACGATCTGATGATATATGTTTCAGGGTGGCGGTCATGAAAGAGTATAATGTATGGTAGTGGATGGGACACAGGTGACTTCTCTGAATGACTTCTCTTGAACATGTGGCGACACTTATGCGATGGATTGGTATCATTTACCCCAAATGTGGATGGTATGGTGAGACCATGGTGATGTGACTGGTGAATGAAACAACCCAACCCGATTCTAGTACAGAGGAGAAGTGTCATGTTCAAGAGCGACTTGCTACCAATAAAGTTTCTTTGATTTTTTCCCAATTTTTCCCCAGTCATTGCTGACCAATACCACTTTATTTTGTCAAGCTTGAGGAGGATAACATATGCTTGTTCTATAATTTTCCCTTCAGGCAAACCCATCGCTATGTTTTAACGAGCCTAGCGATAGTGAAACTTGTTCTCGTCTAAAGACAAGTTTGTCACTATTTAATGCTTTTAACGAGTCTAACGACAAAGATAACTCGGTCCTTTTCATTTTTAGAGAGTCTGAAAAGGTACGTAAAGTTAACTCCGAAATTCCTTTTTCTTCATCTAATCCCTTAAGTCCGAAAAAGTATAAAACAATACAGAAGGGATGAATTTTCGATAGTTTTAACGAGCCGAAAAAAACAAGCGCTCGATGTTTTTGTGCAATAATCCCTCAGGTCCAAAAAGATTAAAATCTAGAGGAGGGATAGCACTTCCGGTCGCTTTAACGAGCTGAAAGGCCAAAACTCAGCAATCTTTTCATATTTTACGAGTCAGATGAAAAGAGCTTAAAGTAGACTCGTCTTTTGAGGAACGAGTGATAAAATGGGTAGCAGCTGATTCCAGGTAAGGTTTGGAATTTTCCAATCACGGCAGTGTCACAAGGATGGCTAGTGAAATCACTCTTCGCAGCTGTTCCTCAAAATGGGTAAACAATCAAATGGAGGTGACGGTGCAAACATGACCAAGGCTTTAATGGCTGAAGTACTACATTCACGGCGGTTATTTACCGGAGGATAGTTCATTTTTTAACGAGCTTAAACGCGGATTGAAACATTTGCTCGGTCTTATGTTTATTTTTTAACGAGCATGAACTATGTGCTAAAACTGCTTAATATTCAAGTCATATGATAAGAATGTCTCATATAAAACGACAACATTTAGATTTTTGCCCCACATCCTTTCTTTATGCAAGTTAGGAAACGACTAATCCAGAAAACAGATAAATAACCGCTCTTTGTTTGCACTCCAAAAGGTTTGCATGCCCCCAGGTATAAAGTACGATTTCAAGGTTACCCCTTCTTTAGTCCACCAAAACATTTGTTTTACCGGGAGAGGCCTACCTCTTACAGGTTACCAAAGATTGCTCTATTTGCGGCACAAATAAAACATTTCCTCGGAGATGTCTACCTAGATAGACAAAGGTGAGTGAAAACGAGCGCCAAACACATAACTTTGACAAGAGAATCTTATTCCAGAATAACCCCTATCTCAATCACGGACGGGGTACAGACTAGTCATATTCTCCCGCGGAAACCTACCCTATACCCAAAGTTTTCCTGCCGAAGCAGGCTAGGACGCATGCCACCTGGGTTCCAGTCATATCCCTCTGAATTACTCGCGCTCATCAGGAGGACGGACCGTGGGTTGAGACATTTCTTGCATGAAGAGACCATTTAGGGATGGTATATGACTATTTGCCATGCGTGATCCAGGAAATGAAAGCTGGTCCACGAGCTTGACCACTCTTCCTTCATGCGGAAAACACATTACTCTAAAGAGTGAGGAGACGATGGCTCCCATGCAATAAATATAGTCTCGTCCAAGGAGTAGGCTATAATCCAAGGGTCCTGGAAGGACCATCACGTTCATTTAAATGGTCTTCCTTTTCAATGTTATGGGCACATTGGGAAGAATCCCTAAAGGTCGACTGGTTCCTTTATCAAAGCCTGTCAGATTTCTCATTTCAGGCGAAAGCGGTGGCGAACCAAGCGCTTTCCAAGCAGTAGAGGAAAGGATACTCATAGAAGCCCCTTCATCGATGATGGTACCAGCCATGACCATTCTATATATTTGGACGATAATTCTGAATGGTATGCTTGCTGGTAGGCGGGGTCTGCCTAGTTGATTCCAGTCGAAGGAGACAACTAGGTTGCTTGGAGGTGGGACCGAGTAGACGGCCGGGTATGGCTCTGACGAACTTCCTTCTTGCGGTAAAGGAATGGGTAGACTGCTCCCTTGTTCGTCGGAGTCTGTGTTGATGAAGAGAATTTGGACGGTGTCATCTTTATTCTCTTCTGTGACGGTATCATCTGAAGATGGAACCTCTGAAGGCAAAACCGGGTCAACTGCCGCCTCGACCTTTTGACTTTCGTCGAGTATGGATTCAGATGGTTTATCTTCAATGATAGGTGCTTCGGCTGACCACCTGAGCAAGCCAGCCGGGTTTTCAACTGGTGAAGGACTCGGCAGGAGATTTTGATATCCAGGAGGAAGTCGCAACGGTGAAACTGGGCGATCTTCCAAAACTCTTTTAGCCTTGTCTAAGAAGGGACAACGGTGGATGGCATGGTCGCCTGCACACAGTTTACAGGGAAATCTAGCTTTCCCTTTTTGTCATGTGGCTTCACTTTCACTAGTTGACGGTGTGCTGTCAACATGGCTATCAGAGGTTGACGCCACCGGATTGTGCAAGCGGGGAGACCAGTCCCTTAGTATCCGAGGGATGCAAGGACAATCTCTGTGAAAGTGGTCTCCCTTGCATATGACACATGGCAATTTAGGCCTGGTCGGTGCAGTGTGTGGATTTTGGTTAGACGACACTCATTTGCCCCCATTCGCCTTTGGCTCCTTCTTCTTCTTCTCTTTCTTCTTCTTTTCCTTCTTGTCCTTAGGAACTTGGCTTTTGGCTTTGCCAGCTCCATCAAGCGAAGAGGAAGGAGGAGAGGAAGAATTAGAGGAAGTAGAAGGTTGGTGGGTAACTCTGGACTGGTCTAACTACGGATTCGATTGTTCAGGAATAGTGGTGTTCTAAACGACATTCGTTGAGAAGAGCCAGACAGGCAAGCCAATTGTCAGTCCTGGAAGCGACAATGTGGCCATATGGGGTGCACCAACATCTCCCCAAGAGGAGAAGGGACTAGGATTTCCACCAAGGGGAATTCCTTGGTTGGTAGACTCCATTTTCTCAACCTAAAGATCAACGTAGGAATAAGGGTGATGAATATTCCGTTTAAAATAAATTTTACGATGCTTTAGACACAACTTGTTTTTTCAGTTTTAAAGAGTCGAGAAAAAACAAAAGATGGCTCTAGTCTCCTTCGATTTTTAATGAGCCTGAAGTGACAAGTGCTCAGATGGACCTTTTCCGTTAAGGAGTCTGAAAGGGAACGAAAGGGACTGCCCTGGAGATCTAGGTAGAGGGTGTGCCAAACCAATCACAAAACTTCAGAATACATTTTATGGTACGACAATCAATCTTCCCGAATGCTGTGTTCGGTGCATTGCGATCAGTAGGGCGGCTGACACGGCTTCCTATGGATAAAAGGTTTTAAGCCTATAGGGGTCTCCGAATATATACTCGACGGTACATGGGAGCACAATCCGTACTGGCACTTATCGTCTCTCAGGAGGAATCACCCAACCATCAATGAGGCCAACAGTTACCAGGTTTTACGACGCCGGAACACGTCTCTAGCCTAGACCTATATGTTGTGCGTTAAGTTCCAAAGCATTGTTAGATTCATTCAGTTTATTTTAAGTTGATCTTTCTTAGAAGTTTGCCTTTTGAGGTTCACCACGAGATGTAAGTGTAATTCCTAAATGCAATCTAAAAGATGATAAGCAAATCTTTGTCTCTTTTTCAACAATGAAAATCCTAGCTACAAGGGGAAAAGAAAGACACAATCTTTTCTCAAAGAGCAAAGAGCACACTGTAAATGCACTTTTCCTAAATCAAGCCATACAAACTATCAATATGAAAATGCACAAGTGCATGTATTTGTTTTTCACTTTCTTAATATTGATGCCTAAAAAGAAAGTTGATGTACAATTTTGAATTCGCTTTCAAATGACAAATACGAACAAGCTTACTTTTCGAAATCAAAAGGTAGAAGAGATTACGACACTTTATGATTTTCGAAATAATACTTGTTTCAACACTTGAAAGTGACAAATTCAAACCAAAAGCAAAGAAAATGTATAATCAACTGCCAATAGCAAATGAACTTTCTCCTAATACCAAAATCGACAGACCTAAATCAAAGGACGACAGTATGACTATTTCACTTTTGCAATGGAAAACTGTAAATGATGCCACAAACACATAAAAACACCTACAGTATTTTTGTACAAAGGAGGTGGAATTAAGGCAGAGAAAAGGGGTTTTCAGATAGGTACCTATACTGGTCACAGGCTGCAAAAAACAGAGATCAAAACTGAACAAAACAGAGCAAAGAACCTCAGTTGCACAGGGCAAAGGCTGATTAGCGCACCTGTTGCATAGAGAAACTGAATTGCAGTGCATGTAGCCCTCTCGGGACCTGCGTTGAAATGTAGAGTCTCTTCACAGAGCCTGCGCTGGAGCAGAAACGAGAGTTCTCTCCGGGTTCTGGCTCACGGTTTGCAGTTTAATCTACGGTTTTTGGCCAAATAAAAGCAACAAGTAAGGTACAATCAGAGGGATGATTTAAAGGAGGACTAAGAGCTATCACAAAGGGTTATCAGATCATTTGTGGATCCATTGTTCAAATCATAGACAAATCCAGTGAGTGGATTGAAGTAGTAGTTGTCTACTTTGCATCTGAAAATGGCAGATGCAGTTCGATTGCTACTTGTAAGTCTATGAAACAAACAGTAATAGAAGCACAAATAAACTAACTAGACAGATCTCCCTAGCGGAGTCGCCAATTTGTTGTGGGGAAAAGTGCCTATTCAGGACGACCTTATCCACCTAAGGTGTGATAGTGCCTTAGCAACAAACAAAAACAACTATTCTTGTATTCTTCTTTATGAATTAAGAAAGAAGAGAGATGAGATGGACTAACCGGTGTCTTTCGCTAGTCCTTTGATCCGGTTTCTCTTCTCTTTGATAGCTCCCAGCTACTTGCTTTCTCACTTTCCCAGCTTCACCAAGTTCCTGCAAGATCACAGAAGAGGAAAACTACACAAAGACATGGATTCATATTCATAACTAGCTTAGGATTAGATATAAGCTAAACATACTAATGCAATCATACATCAAAGGCACATAAGCATGTAGGAGAAACTCAAATAGTTTTATTGATATAATAACAAGGTTCAGGAGGAGATACAACCAAATGAGTCCCAATCCAGCATCAACCTCCCAAAAAAGGAATCCCTTCTTCACCTCCCTCAAAGCATAAAGCACCCAATGCACTAATCTCAAACCAACAGCAATTCTCTGCAATGTACAAAATTCCAACCTCTGGATCTCTGGGATGAGGGATCCATATATAGATGTTTGGAGAGGGGATGAGTCAGCTTGTCATCTGACTAGTGTCCTCTCTCTCTGTCAGTTCTTGCTTCCACTTGGAGGCTGAGAGCCTCTTACTCATCACTGGTCGAACTCAGTGAGGCAAGTGTCATGGAGGAAGATTCTGGAAGCTTCCATTATCTTTACACCTCACGGAATAGCACTGCCATTTGTCATTTCCCGCTCAGCGCACCCTGGTAGTGCATTTGGGTGCATTGCAACGCACCTAGCTAGTGTACTGGGGTGCTTTGCAACACAGGTGGCTAGTGGAGCCACTGAAATGATCCTGATTTGACTGTTTCTGAGTGGTTTCTGGTGGAGAACTTCTGTGAGAAGTTGTAGTTTGCTGGCCTTGTTCCTTTAGGGGCAGGAATAACACATTTAGGGACTTTGGATCCCTTGGTTTATGGACATTTCATGCTCAGAGCTGTAAGGCACAAAAATTTCTATAACATATATGCACTCCAGAAATACCGCCACTACCTACTCGAAGGACACTTTAAGATGTATACTAATCACTCTGCGCTAAAATACCTAGTGAATAAGCCTGTGTTGGGGGGCCACATTTGTAGATGGTTGTTATTGTTTCAGGAATATGATTTTGAAGTCATCATAAAGCTGGGGCGTCTAAGCACAGGCCCAGACCACCTATCCTGAATTGAGAATGGTGAAGAACCCAGAAATTTGGAGGAGGGACTACCTGATGCACAGCTCTATGCAGTGCACGTCACGGATGGCCACTTTGAGGATATAATCCACTTCTTAACCACATGAACCGCGCCACAGGGGTATTTAGTGTAGCAGAAGAAGGAACTGGTGATACGCGCAGCAGACTTTACTGTTATTGTAGGGCACCTCTACAAAATGGGCAATGATGAAATATTACACAGATATGTACCAGAATTTGAGTGAGGACAGATCCTTGCCGAAGTGCATGGGGGGGTTGTAGGAGGACATTACGCAGGGTGTGCTACAGCACAAAATATTCTTCGCGTAGGGCTATGGTGGCCAACCCTACATCAAGACTCAAAAGCGTACTGTCGGGCCTACGACATATGCCAACGGACAGGGAAACCATCGCGGAGGGATGAGATGCCACTCAAGCCATAGATGACGCTGCAACCGTTTGAGAAATGGGCAATCAACTTTGTAGGGCCTATCACACCTCCAGGAAAGACGAGGGCATGCTATATCATCCTTGTGATAGAATACTTGACCTGATGGGTGGAAGCACAGCCGGTTAAGGACTGCACGACCACTACAACAGCAAAATTTTTGTTTGAGAATGTGTTAACATGGTTTGGATGTCAAAAAATACTAATGAGCGATCGTGGAATGCACTTCTTGAATCAGACTATCGACGTGCTCACTGAAGAGTTCCAGATATATCATCAACAAAGCACACCGTACCATCCGCAGGTAAACGGGACTGTTGAAGCTTTCAACAAAATCTTGGAGACTGCGTTGACAAAGGTATGTAATGCACAACAAAATGATTGGGATTTGTGCATACCTGCCATGCTATGGGCATATCGAACAACGTGTAAGAAGTTGACGGGCCAGATGCCTTTCCGGTTAGTCTATGTAAAAGAAATCGTCATGCTAATGGAATACATTGTACCCAGTTTGCGCATATCAACGACGACAGGCATGGCGGACTGCGCGGCTTTGGAAGAGAGGATCGTGCAACCGGAAGAACTTGAGGAGGCACAATTTCTGGCAGGATTCCATCAGCAGGTACAGAAGCAGCGAGAAAAAGCTTGGCATGATCACCATATTAAGATGTGCATGTTCAAAGAAAAGGATCTAGTCTTACTCTATGACAGAAAGTTCGATAAATTCCCTGGAAAGCTTCGTATGCATTGGTTGGGGCCCTATGTAGTACAAGAAGTCATAGATGGGAGCACAGTCTAGCTTGCCAAGCTGAATGGAGAACCTTTCCCAAGTAGAGTAAATGGCAATTGCCTAAAGCTGTACACAGGTGGGCCAACCACATGACTAACTAACCGAAGGACAGTCTCACCGCTCCAGACAGTTGAAAGAGAGCACGAGACGTTAAAGTAGTCTGTGGGGAATCTGCGCGACAAGCAAGGGGCGTGGATGCGCAGAAGGGGTTGCACTGCTGCGAGGACAAGCAAAAAGGTGACTGTTGCTGACACTATTCATGACAAGATGTCTGAGTTATGGCAAAAGGGAGCGGGTGGTGGGAAATTAAGAGACACGGTACGAGCCCGATCTAGAAAGATCTACCGCAGGCTTAACGTTACGGCACAAACAAGAAGGGAACCAACAAATTTGGATTTCGAAACACTTGTAAATCACAGGGGGGCATCCGCCAAACGATTTGCGATTTTGAGGAAAGTAAGCTATTATGCCTCCCCGCCGAGATCGAATTGTTCATTATTTACGCTAAAGGAGTAAGCCCAAGGGTTAAGATATGGCCAATGGCTATACAGGACTTTCTAGATAGTATGGTGTTGCCGGTCACGGGCGTCGTGCAGAGTTCAGCACCAATGGTAAGGGATGTGCCAGAAATTCTTAGACACGAAGCAGAACTGGTATGGATGTCGCTGCCTAACCCCTGGGTTGGGCGACGCACCATCAAAGATAAGGGAAAGCATGTAAATACAGAGCCAAATGATGGAATTGCAGTTAATAGTTTGCCTCTTCAACACCTTGAAGATTGGGATCTCACGGATAGCAGCAATTGTCTTACAAAATTGCAACACAGGCTGCGGAAGATAGTGCATATAGGCGACCAAAAATTGGATACTTACTACATTGGCACGAAGAATTCCCATACGTGGCACCCTAGCTAGAGCTAAAATCCTATCAGGGGGTGCTCTGTGTTAACCGAGCAGAGCAACATGAGCATCATCGGTTGCGCAAATTAGTGAAGGAAATGGAGCAGGAGTTAGCATAGAGTTGCAAGAGACAAAGAGGTAGCAGTAGCGCGAAGTGTGTCACTCACAGGGATGGTGGACTGTGAAGCCTAGGCAGTGCGTATCACCGCGCCAACGAGTGACTCGGGACAAGTCACAATGATTGTGTTAGGGGCCTATTGGGTAGCGGAGGCCCCGCATAACAGTTTTGGGGCTTAAACCCTAGAAGTTAGGAAAATAATATTGTAAATATCTGACAAGCGCGGAGCATGAAATGCAGTAGGTCGAGTCATGCGGTTGTCCGCTCAAAAATAATATAGAATAATAGGAAGTAGGTCGGTCTGCCCATGGTCCATGGACCATGGCAATGTATAAATAGAGCGAGGCTCTAAGGGTAGAAGGCAGTTTTTGGTTCTAGATTTTGATCTGATGTATTATGGGTTGGTGAAAGTAATCAGAGTTCTGTGTCTGTAAGTTCGAGTCGAGGGGGTTGGTAGGTAGATAGAGGCTCTGCAGCTGTGTGTGCGGGGCCCTGATAGAGTCCTGAGCTATGTGCGTGGACCCCTGTAGTTGTGTGTGCGGCGCAAAAAGAAGGTTGTACTAGAAAGAAGATATTAATAAAGATAAGTTGTTTCTGAAATATCAAGGGTTTGTTGTATTCGGGTTTATGCATATGTTATATGAATTTATATCTTTTTATGACTATGCACACTAGGTTTATTGTTAAAATACTATATAAGAAGATCAGATCTATAATAATTTCATTAATAAGAACATATGCCTGCGCGGATCTAGTCTAGAGTGGCGCGAGGCCACAGAACGGTTCGCGACCCCTCCAGACCACATCAAGACATCCCAAGGGTGCGAAAATATGGTTCCAGCACCCTCCTCTGCTACCTCGGGTGAGACCTCAGTCCGCGCTCTACGGGTTGTTGCTGAAAGGGTCAGTAGCTGCAGGATTTGTTTGGCTAATACCTCTTCCAAACTTGGCTCAGGGCCCAATAAGCCAACATGGGCGAATAGGCTTGCTTTAATGGCAAGGTGAACTTTGGAGTGGGTGGAATGATGCTGGGAATTGAGCGAACTGAGAGACTTATAGGGAAGGGTGGGAAGTACAACTCAACCCTTTCCCCCTATAGAGTAGAATCCAAGTTTCCCCCCTCTAGTGGGTCTGACCCAAGCATTGGGAATGTGGTGAGTTCTATAGGTTGCATCCAGGTGGTATGAGTGGTGCCCTCGGTCTGTCTATCTGACTGGACTTCTGCTTCCGTAGTCATTCCTCGTCGGTCGGGCTGAAGGGTTTAGGATAAAGTTGGGGAGGCTAATGCGGTGTGCGGGGATGACTCCCGCGACTGGTGTAATGCGGTGGAGGTGGTGGTGGGGATATATTCAATGATGGTGGTTGTGGGGATTGATTTCCCGACCTCCACAATGAGGTCGATGATCATAGCTGGTGGATTAATTTCCAGTTTCTTGATAGTTGGGGTTCGGGCGACTCACTTTTTCTTGGGCTTGGGGATCGTGGGATGAGAGGGGGCTGAGAGGGAGTTTGTGCTATGCCTATTGAGAGCTTCATGGCTAGCGGTGTCGTGACGATCGATGTAAACATGGTGGAGCCCTGAAATATTGCGGGGTAGTTTCTCTCACCTGACTCGAACCTAGTGATATTTCGTTAGAGCTCGAACATCTTTTCTTCCATTTGGAGCACCATTGGCTCGATTTCGTCCTCGGCTGGCTGCTTCCTGCTGCTCTCGACCCCATCTTCACCTTGCCCCTGTGGAGTCATTACTCCAAAAAGGTACTTGTGCCTACCTTTTGTTATCTCACAGGCCACTCCCATCCATGAGCCCACTTCTCTGCGTAGCCCTTCCTTAGTTAGGACAAACCTCAAAGGTCTCATCTTAAACGTTTGAGGATGGGCGCACCTTGGCCACAGGTACATATGCGCGTGGGAGGAACCAAACCAAAGGTCTTTTGAGAACTCATCTAACAGAGCCTTTAGTATTCTTTTTATTAACCTGACGGTGGCCAACATTTTCTCATACTAGTCCTTGAAGGCTATCTCGCTGATCTCCTTTGTGTTAGGGTCTCCTGATGCCTTCCAGGGGTCATACCGGAGTGCAATTGGTTGCCCCTCGAGGATGGGTTCCATTTACCTCTCCTTCGGTGGCCTCCATTTCCACATTGACAACGACATCAATAGATATCCAAACATGAACCCGGTACCCATTCTGTATACATCCTTACACACCTCAAACAGGTTGTTGAGAACATAGGCTGACCAATTGAGCACCTCCCCTCGGCAGCAATGTTCCACAACTGAGATGGCATCCAAAGTGCATTCATTCTTTGTGAAGTGCCGCATCATTTTCCCTGCAATGAGATAACAGGAAAATTTAATGTCATCCTTGTTGATCTTCGGGAACTGGAAACAGTCTGTGAAGTCATTGTCTATCAGATTTTCCTTGTCATACTTGCCATATAAATTGTCGACTGCTTCAATTCGTGCATCCAATGCGTATTGTGGAACTAATACAAGTCCCTTAGCCATCTCCTTTGTCCTGTGATAAACTATCTGCACTGGAGGCTTCGTGCTTTTCTATCTCTGCTCCTTTTCTTCAGAGCGAACCTATAACTCTTCTGTTGTCTGCAATTGGAATTATGAAATTACCTCCATTCTTTTGTGACTTAAGTAGCCAATCCTCACACAATGTTCCCAGTGATTAACGAGGCCTTAATAACTAATTACTCCGTCGATCTTCCCATGCATTTTGGCTAGACCTTGTTGCCGCCTTCCGACTTGGATGTGACAAATCTGACGTGGACTCGAAGGTATAGAGTGGGATGCATGGCATATTTATTTTGCCGTGATGTGTTTATCTATTAACTAATTTTACGCTTAATGGGAAAAGATATTGTGGCTCCTACTCTGATAGCTGCTTATTTAGTTACTTAATCAGGAAATGACTATTGGTACGACAGATAAGACAGGTATTTATGTGGTCATAAATGTTGGAAAAAGTGCATACCTAGGTGTATTCTGTTGATTAGGATTATGCATGTGGCCGCTGACTCTACTAACTGGGATTTTATGTGTATCCATTGACGCTATGCCACCCCCCCCCCCCCCCCCACAACTGAATCTGCTGACAGGGACTACATGTGTGCCCACTGATGCTACTTCTCCCCCCTAACCATAAATGGGTTGCAGTAAGAGAAAACTTTACCACAACCTTATTCGTATTTGCCACCCATATTTTTATTTTTATTTTATTTATTTATTATATATATATTTTAATTAATTAATTTGTTTATTTATTTATTTTATTTATTTATTTATTTTTATTTATTTTATTTTTTTCAATTGCGAAGTGCTTCAGGCGTGCGCCATTGACCCATCCATGCAGTAAGACTCCATCTAGTTGCGCAAGCCTAACTGCACCCGAATATCATATTTCTGTTACTATGAATGGACCTAGCCAGTGCATCTTCAATTTCCATGGGAACTTCTCAAACTTGCTGTCATAAAGGAGCACTTGTTCCCCTACATCAAATGACTTCCTCTTGATATGCATATCGTGCCAAGATTTTTTCCTTCATTGCTCTACTGATTGATGGAATTATGCTAAAAACCAAGTTTTTTTAAGTTCCATTAGCTGGTTTAATCAGTCTCTTAAGGCATTGTTGTCTGTCATTCCCATCGCCTCTGAGATGAACATGCTGGGTAGTATAAATTCTGCTGGTACTACCACTTCCCTTCCATATACAAGTTGAAATGGAGTTTTATTATGGATTCTTTTTATTGTCGTCCTATATGCCCATAGGGACACGGGTATTCTTTCATCCCAGTCGTCCCTATTGGCTGATATGACTTTTGTGAGTCCCTTCTCCAGTATCTTGTTAAGTGCTTCTACTGCACTGTTGGCTTGTGGGTGGTATGGGCTACTCTTGTTGTGTTGAACCATGAATATCTTTAGCAAAGACTCAATGGTCTCGTTCAGGAAATGTGTGCCTTGGTCGCTTGTGAGGCTCCTTAGGCATCCGAACCATGAAATGATGTTCTCAAATATGAACCTTGCCGCTATTTCTGCTGTGCACTTTTTTACGGGTGTCGCCTCTGCCCACCTTGTGAGGTATTCTGTCGCTGCTATGATGTACCTCACTCGTGAATGTCTCGCTAGTGGAGAAATGGGTCCAATGAAGTCTACCGCCCACTTATCAAAGATTTGCATTGTGTGGATTGGATGTATAGGCATCTCATCATGTCTCCACGACTTTCCAACCCTTTGATAGATGTCGCATGTCCTGGAAAATTCTTTAGAATCCTTATGGATAGTTCTCCACCATAATCCTATGTGGAGTATCTTTCTTGTTGTGGCCTTCCCTCCTACATGACCTCCTGCGACCGCTGCATGGCACTCCCATAAGACATCATTCCTTTCATGCTGAAGGACACAACGCCTCAGTATTTGATCTAAACCCACTTTATAAAGGTGTCCTGTAATCAACTGGTAATCTGTTGCCCTAACTACTAAGTGTTGTCTCTACGCTGCTGTGTATTCTGCTAGGCAGTGACTAGTTGTCAAGAATGAGGTGATTTGTTCCAGGTGGTCTGGAATTTCCTCTACTCTGAATAAATCGGCATCGAGAAACCAATCATCTATTTCTCCTTCATTTTCCCCTATTTCTAGCCGCGACAAGTGGTCTGGTCCCACATTGAGTCTGTCGAGCTTTACCACTACTTCAAACGTGAATTCTTGGAACAAAAACAACCATCAGCATATTCTCCCCTCTAACACTAGCTTGTTTACTAAATACTTGAGCACAGAATGGTCTATGAAAAATTTGAATGGCGTGCCCAGTAAGTAGTGTCTGAACTTTTGGAGAGAGTAAACCATTGCCAGGGCTTCCCTTTCGGTTGTTGTGTAGTTCCTTTCTGTAGTAGACAACTTCCTGCTAGCATAGTACACTAGATGGTCCATGTTTTTCTCCCCTGGATGTGCTAAGACCGCTCCAAGTGCTATTCTTGATGCATCGATGTGCACGTGGAAGATTTTATTCCAATCAGGATACACCAATATAGAGGCAATTACTAGTCTCTCTTTCAAGTTACTTAGGACTATTTGGCATTTCGCAGTCCAAATGAACTCTTCCATTTTCTTCAGTATTTCTCCATTGGAGCCGTGATGGATGCGTAATTTTTGATAAATCGCCTATAGTACCCTGTATGCCCAAGAGTTTCTCTTAGTTGTTTAACATTGCAGAGTGGTTCCATGTCGATAATTGCCACAACCTTTGTAGGGTCTACACATACTCCATCCTTGCAGACGATGTGGCCCAACAAATTTCCAAAGGGGACTACAAAGATACATTTCTTGAGGTTTAAGGAAATCTGCAATTGTCTACGTCTTTTGAACATTATTCTCAATAGGCTGGTGTGTTTCTTCAACAAACTATATACTGTCCAGTCATCCATGTAAACTTCTAGGAACTTATGAATATAATCTCTAAATGAAGCTATGACGATTCTTGAGAAGACTGCTGGTGCATTTTTCAGTCCAAATGGCATGACATTGTAGGCATATGACCCCCACTCCATAGTGAATGTTTTTTTCCTCTTATCTTCTTCAGCTATTTTGACTTGATGGTAACCCAAGAAACCATCTGTGAACGAATATGCTTCATTCCCCACAACATTGTCTAGGACCTCATCGCTAAAGGGCATGGGAAATGGGTCATGCACGCATGCATTAATCAGGCTCCTGTAGTTGACACATACTCTGATTTCAGTTGCATCCTTCTTTTTTGGAATAACTATTGGACTTATCCATTCAGCTTCATCCACTGCGAAGATGACCCTTGCCTCCAACATTTTGTCAATTTCCCTCTTAACTCTCTCTTTCACCCTTGGGTTTAATTTGTATGGTCTATGTTTTACCGGTCAGACATCTAGTCTCAAGACAATTTTCATCTCCACAAGGTTTCCTTTTATTCCCTTTAGTTTTTCCACTGAAGATAGGAATAGGTCTTGATATTCGTGCAATAGGTTGAAAATTTCCTTGGTGGTTTGTTCGTCCCATTAGTCTCCCACTAATGCTATGTTAGGCTTATCCTCTAACCCAATGTTCTGCTTCCTCAACTTCATTGGTAGAAGGTGAGAACCTTCCATTAGGGGGCTCTCCTAGATATCCCTCTCCCCTTCCATTTCCCCGAAGGCTAGATGTCTTAGTCCCTCCATCCCGTCATCATCATCTAGTCCTACGTCTACCCTATCGTACATTGCATATCTCGGCAACTCTATCTCATACAAATACTGCAGAAAACTTTCGTCGAGCCCTCCTTCAACCAACAGCTCTGATGTGAACAAAAATTCCTTTATTGCTTGGAGTGGCCCTGTCATTTGTGTCTCGTCCCCTATGAATGAGAAGTTGCTGACAAATTGTGCCTCCACAGTATCCCAATCTGCTATCTATCGACAGAGCTCCTCTTGGACATACCACGCTCGGGGAATAGGTCCGAGGGTATGTATAAATGCATGTACCCATCGATCCCTTGGCATTCCTATACTTTTCCAATTGACCATGCAATCCTTGATGTGCTCCTCGGGACTTGAATCCCCCTTGTATTTTCCCTTATCCTATGGTTGATCTTCATCCCAGTCAAACCTTTCCTTCATGGTTTGTTTGACACTCGGCCAATCTTCTAGTGTATTGTAATGCATTCTCCACCATCTTACCGGAGTTGCCATGAGGCCAATAATTAGATAGGAGATCCTTTGATCCTCTGTTACTTCCCAATCTACTCTGTCTAAGAAGGAGTCCATGAGCTCAAGGCCATGGTACCTCAGGTAGTCATCTATCTCCATTTCTCCCTAGTTTTCTCAGCTTATCATCACACACCGTCTAGTGGTCAATTTGTATCCCCCCTGCTGCCATGCATCCCATGCAGATTCTGAGCTGGATTCTGAGCTTTGGATGCTTTTCCAGTTTACTAATCCTTCGGCCATGGGGTTGATGTAGTCCTCCCCCTTCCCTGTTGTGAGCGCATATAGTTGGTCTAACCCTCCTGGCCCATCCCTATCATCTGCTGGTTCTATGAACCTAGGCCCTTGGTAGGGGTCTAATGGTTGGATCACCCTTAACCCTTCTACTTCAAAAATCATTAGTTCTTTCTTTAGGTCTATGATTACATTGTTCTCGTATGCCCAATCAATCCCCAAGAGTGCTGGGTACGGGTCCTTATCCCCCATGATGTCAATCACCTCAAATTTTGTGTGCGTCTTCACCCCCGCCACATCGACCTCTACATTCTCCAATATCCTAATTGGTAGTATGCAGTACTGATTTGCCATTCTTAGTTGAATTAGCGAGTATTTTAATTGAGGCTTCCCTATTGCCTCCCAAGTTTTCCTAAGTAGGATATTTACATCTGACCCCAAGTCTAACATGGTGTCCCTTATCTGGAATCCTACCACTTGCACATTGATTCAGAAATCCTTGCCGCTTCTTCTCTTGTTCCGTTTCACTCTTCTTGAAGCTTTCTTTGGTAACCCTGCACCTGGTCGATCCACTTCCTCTTCCTCCAGGGATACCGTAACCTTTAGACTTTTTCTCAGTTCCTTCAGCATGTCATCATCCTCAACAATTTTCACGAATATTTTAAACCATTCTCCAATCGGCTGGGTGTGATCATGCATGTGGTTCTGCAGTCTTCTAGTATTCGAACAGCTTAGCCGCCTCCTGATAGTACTGCTTTTGGCGTTCAAGCTGATACCCATTCTGTGGAGACATTGCTTTAAGGATTAAGGGGGGTTCCTCTGTGTAGCGGTCCTCCCCTGTCTTCTTCCCTCCCCTGGTGACTATGCTAATATTGGTTGTGGGGAGGCCATCATCGGTCCGTGGTTCAAATTTCACCAAGTTGGCCCCTCTCTATCTAGTCCTTTCTTCCCACTTTGCAATAAGTTCTGGACATTCCTTTGTTGTGTGGGTATTAATTCGACATTGCGAGCACCAGGGTCTCCTCGGCAGCAGACATTCTCTAGCAACATGTCCTTCTTGATCACAGTTGTAACACCTCACAATCCCTCTTCCTCCTGTTCTTCCCCTCGCCCATCTCCTCCTTGTCCCCCCCCCCCCCCGGGTTTGATTCATTGACACTGAATGTGGACTTGTCCATCCTTTTTGCTAGGGCATCCAGCACTCATCATTGATTGGTGTGATGTGTCATTGATGCACAAAAATCACAGTGGGTATTATTGGGGACGTAAGAGTACTTTTGAAAAATGGGGCACATCCGTGGCAGGTGTCCATATTCCCTACAGACTTCACGAAAGTCCTGGGTATTCCTCCCTGGGAAGGCTCCTTGCACTCCCACCGGTGCAACTCCCGTAGTTGGTTGGGCTCCTGATGACCCCGCAACCCCACCTGCATGATTAATCCCTCGCAACCTTGGGCATTCTATTGCGATGTGCCCCTCCACAATGCAGTGAGTGCACCAAACATTGGGTTTGGCTGGATGCACTAGCTGAAGATCTTTCAATTTCTCCGTCAAGGTCACGATCTGGTTCTGCATGGGTCTTTTAGGCTCGCCCCTCCCCTGTACTCATGCAGGCATCTCGCCATAGCTTTTATGTGTGATGCTTGTTCCAACACATCCTAGAGGGTTCTTATCTTTTGTTGTGTTAGTGGCATTCTGGTCAAAGGCAATAGTGCCTTAATGAACCAGTCCCGCTAGTGGTTCGGGTCTAGAGTGTAACTCAACTTGGAAATGGCATCCTTAAACCTTTGCATAAGCTCCCAAGCCATCTCTCCTTCCCTCCGCTTAATCTCCCAAAGTTCCAATAGCCCTTGCTGATCCGTCTGCGGTACCTTGAACTCCTGCACAAATACTCTCTTGATGTCATCTAATGTGGGGTTCTGATTCTGCTCCGCCCAGTTTATAAACCAGCATAGAGCCCTTTCTCTTAGCGTGGTTTGGACTTCTACCACCCTTACATTGTCTGGAGTCTGATGGGCCCTCCAAATAGCTTCGCAGAGATACCAGTGCTGCTCTACATCCTTGTTTCCTCTTCCTGCAAATTTAGGGTATCTGGTAAAAGATCTTGCCATTTTATCTAGGTAGGCACTATCAGCACAAACCCCTTGCTCCTCGGCTGTTGGGATCCCTTTGATCCTAAGTTACTGATATTAATTGTTCTTGTGCCGCTCCCAATGTTGAATTGGACTCGGAATTTCTCCCGCGTGCTATATACTTGCACTGCCTTAGCTAAGCTAATAATAAATTCCTCCAGATTGTGATAAAGTACTAGGGGAAGATCATGGGAAACACTACCTACGTCTCGGGGGTATTGCTATTAACTCTTAATGGATGCTTCTTCTTCACTGAATAACCTCCTCATCACCTCACCCGTATCCTCCTTGCTTCCTTCTTTGTGCCCATGTGGCCTCCTCTCTTCCGATACGTCTGTCGCACCTTGCACTTGCGATACAGATTCCACAACCTACAGGGAAGGTCCATCCCCATTTCCCTGACTTTTCCATCTTCCTTCACCGCTCTCGCTTTTCCCATTACCGTCTTCTCCTTCCTCTTCGACTCGGTGTTTTCCCCTAACCACTCCTACTTGGTGGGGCCCCATCCTTTTCTCCCCTAGAGTCTAAATCACCCTCGCTTGCTACTTATCCACTTGCAGTGCCCTTCTTTGCACCCTAACATCTCTTGCTTTCTTCAGTTCTTCAACATCCATCTCTTCAGCATCATCTCTATCCCTCAACCGGTAGCATTCCCCCCTCTATGTCTCCCCCTAGTACCGGGGATTTATGCTGCCATTCCCATAGCGGGAGAAGACAATAGTCCTTCTTCCACCATAAACATCTTGATCCATGTCAGGACTTCCCTCATCAACTCACCTCTCAGTCCCAAGCCAAATACAACTTCTGCTTTTGAAAAAGGTTGATAACTCTCCGCGGAAAACTCAACTATGTATCCCTCCACTCTAGTCCTTGCCCAAAATTCGACTGCTTTGGTCAGATCATTATCCAACTGTTGCAACAAGGTGTCATCTGATGGGGTCTAGCATTGGCAAGCTGTCACCAATCCACCTAGCTGAGTCTATCTCTTCAGCCTTCTTAACCAATTGTACAGATCCTCTGGGAACTTACACCAAAAAAATTCATACTGATCATTAGTGTCGTCAGCATATAGAATTTCGTCGCTTACCTTGTTGATCATTTGACTTCTACGGGTAGCTTGCTCCACTACAAATTGATCTATTCTATGGTTCCACCAATCCCTTATCTCTCTTTTAAATATCCTTGACACCATAGTCTAAACTAGTTCTCGTACCTTCAGGTCCTGACAATGAAACCATTTGTTGGCTTGTGAGAGTCATCAGGGGGGAGACCCTGGGTTCAGGCACAGGAGGCCGAAAATGGTCTGTTGTAGTCTAGGACAACGCCAGCATATTCACCTTACCACAAAGGGAAAGGAGTCTCGCCCGAGGAGCATCATGACCAAAAGGGAGAAGGGTTCAACATGGAGTCGTGAAAGTCTTAACCGAGTTGCATTCAATGAAATACATGAATGCATTATATAAAACATAGAGATAACAACATACTCATGATGTCACACGAACTACCGATTACATGCAATTGCTAAGTCATTCAAAAAAAGTTTAAAGATCCCTCATACACAGGGCCCAAATACATAATAAACCACAACTGATCTTCGCAGATCTTTATATTAATCATGACAATTAACCATTACAACATCACTTGGCTTCCATCGTAAACAACTACATAAAATACCCGGGTCAGTTCTGCGGATACTGTGTGTTATAGACATTTTTGTGCCTTGCAGCTCTAAGCATGAAATGTCCATAAACCAAGGGATCCAAAGTCCCTAAAAGTGTTGTTCCTGCCCCTAAAGGAACAAGGCCAGCAAACCACAACTTTTCACAGAAGTTCTCCACCAGAAACTGCTCAAAAACAGTCAAATCAGGATCATTTCAGTGGCTCCACTAGCCACCTGCGTTGCAAAGCACCCCAGTACACTAGCTAGGTGTGTTGCAATGCACCCAAATGCACTACCAAGGTGCGCTGAGCGGGAAATGACAAATGGCAGTACCATTCCGCGAGGTGTAAATACTATGGAAGCTTCCAGAATCTTCCTCCATGACACTTGCCTCACTGAGTTCGACCAAGTGATGAGTAAGAGGCTCTCAGCCTCCAAGTGGAAGCAAGAACTGACAGAGAGAGAGGACACTAGTCAGATTACAAGCTGACTCATCCCCTCTCCAAACATCTATATATGGATCCCTCATCCCAGAGATCCAGAGGCTGGAATTTTGTACATTGCAAAGAATTGTTGTTGGTTTGAGATTGAGATCATTGGGTGCTTTATGCGTTGAGGGAGGTGAAGAAGGGATTCCTTTGCTGGGAGGTTGATGCTGGATTGGAACTCACTTGGTTGTATCTCCTCCTGAACCTTGTTATTTCATCAATAAAACTATTTGAGTTTCTCCTACATGCTGATGTGTCTTTGATGTATGATTGCATTAGTATGTTTAGCTTATTTCTAATCCTAAGCTAGTTATGAATATGAATCTATGTCTTTGTGTAGTTTTCCCCTTTTGTGATCTTGCAGGAACTTGGTGAAGCTGGGCAAGCGAGAAAGAAAGTAGCTGGGAGCTCTCAAAGAGAAGAGAAACCGGATCAAAGGACTACCGGAAGACATCGGTTAGTCCATCTCATCTCTCTTCATTCTTAATTCATAAAGAAGAATA
This sequence comes from Pinus tabuliformis, assembly GCA_031772625.1. Taxonomy (NCBI): domain Eukaryota; kingdom Viridiplantae; phylum Streptophyta; class Pinopsida; order Pinales; family Pinaceae; genus Pinus; species Pinus tabuliformis. The sequence continues at coordinate 574,218,047 of CM062809.1, forward strand.
CTAGAATAGTTGTTTCTGTTTGTTGCTAAGGCACTATCACACCTTAGGTGGATAGGGTCGTCCTAAATAGGCACTTTTCCCCACAACAAATTGGCGACTCCGCTGGGGAGATCTGTCTGATCGGTTTATTTGTGCTTCTATTACTGTTTGTTTCATAGACTTAAAAGCAGCAATCAAACTGCATCTGCCATTTTCAGATGCAAAGTAGACAACTGCTGCTTTGATCCAATCACTGGATTTGTCTATGATTTGAACAATGAATTCAAAAAGGATTTGATAACCTTTGTGATAGCTCTTAGCCCTCTTTCAAATCATCCCTTTGATTGTACCTTGCTTGTTGCTTTTATTTGGCCTGAAACTGTAGATTAAACTGCAAACCGTGACCCAGAACCTGGAGAGAACTCTCGTTTCTCCTCCAGCGCAGGCTCTGTGAAGAGACTCTGCATTTCAGCGCAGGTCCCGAGAGGGCTACATGCGCTGCAATTCAGTTTCTCTGTTAGACAGGTGCGCTGATCAGCCTTTGCCTTGTGCAGCTGAGGTTCTTTGCTCTGTTTTGCCCAGTTTTGATCTCTGATTTTTGCAGCTTGTAACCAGCATAGGTACCTGTCTGAAAACCCCTTTTCTCTGCCTTAATTCCGCCTCCTTTGTACAAAAAGACTGTAGGTGTTTTTATATGTTTGTGGCATCATTTACAGTTTTCCATTGCAAGAGTGAAATAGTCATACTGTAGCCTTTGATTTAGATCTGTCGATTTTGGTCTTAGGAGAAAGTTCATTGGCTGTTGACAGTTGATTATACATTTACTTTTGCTTTTGGTTTGAGTTTGTCACTTTTAAGTGTCGAAACAAGTGTTTATTTCGAAAATCGTAAAGTGTCGTAATCTCCTCTACCTTTTTGATTTCGAAAAAGTAAGCTTGTTTGTGTTTGTCATTTAAAAGCGAATTCAAAGTTGTGCAAAAACTTTCTTTTTAGGCATCAATATTAAGAAAGCGAAAAACAAACACATGCATTTGTGCATTTGCATATTGATAGTTTGTATGGCTTGATTTAGGAAAAGTGCATTTACAGTGTGCTCTTTGCTCTTTGAGAAAAGATGGTGTCTTTCTTTTCCCCTTGTAGCTAGGATTTTCATTGTTGAAAAAAGAGATAAAGATTTGCTTATCATCTTTTAGATTGCATTTAGGAATTACATATACATCTCGTGGTGAACCTCAAAAGGCAAACTTCTAAGAAAGATCAACTTAAAATAAACTGAATGAACCTAACAATGCTTTGTAACTTAACGCGCAACATAGAGGTCTAGGCTAGAGACGTGTTCCGGCGTCATAAAACCTGGTATCTGTTGGCCTCACTGATGGTTGGGTGATTCCTCCTGAGAGACCAAAAGTGCCAGTACGGATTGTGCTCCCACGTACCATCGAGTATATATTGGGAGACCCCTATAGGCTTAAAACCTTTTATCCATAGGAAGCCGTGTCGGCCGCCCTACTGATCGCAATGCACCGAACACAGCATTCGGGAAGATTGACTGTCGTACCGTAAAAGGTATTCTGCAGTTTCGTGATTGGTTTGGCACACCCTCTACCTAGATCTCCAGAGCAGTCCCTTTCGTTCCTTTTCAGACTCCTTAACGGAAAAGGTCCATCTGAGCACTTGTCACTTCAGGCTCATTAAAAATCGAAGGAGACTAGAGTCATCTTTTGTTTTTTCTCGACTCTTTAAAACTGAAAAAACAAGTTGTGTATAAAGCGTTGTAAAATTTATTTTAAATGGAATACTCATCACCCTTATTCCCGCGTTGATCTTTCAGTTGAGAAAATGGAGTCCTCCAACCAAGGAATTCCCCTTGGTGGAAATCCTAGTCCCTTCTCCTCTTGGGGAGATGTTGGAGTGCCCCATACGGCCACCTTGTCGCTTCCAGGACTGACAATCGGCTTGCCTGTCTGGCTCTTCTCAATCAATGTTGTTCAAAACACCACTATTCCTGAACAATCGAATCAACAGTTAGACCAGTCCAGAGTTACCCCCCAACCTTCCACTTCCTCTAATTCTTCCTCTCCTCCTTCCTCTTCGCTTGATGGAGCTGGCAAAGCCAAAAGCCAAGTTCCTAAGGAGAAGAAGGAAAAGAAGAAGAAAGAGAAGAAGAAGAAGGAGCCAAAGGCGAATGGGGGCAAACGAGTGGCGTCTAAAGAAAATCCACACACTGCACTGACCAGGCCTAAATTGCCATGTGTCATATGCAAGGGAGACCACTTTCACAGAGATTGTCCTTGCATCCCTCAGATACTAAGGGACTGGTCTCCCCGCTTGCACAATCCGGTGGCGTCAACCTCTGATAGCCATGTTGATAGCACACCGTCAACTAGTGAAAGTGAAGCCACAGGACAAAGAGGGAAAGCTAAATTTCCCTGTAAACTGTGTGAAGGTGACCATGACATCCACCGTTGTCCCTTCTTAGACGAGGCTAAAAGAGTTTTGGAAGATCGCCTGGTTTTACCAGTGCGACTTCCTCCTGGATATCAAAAACTCCTGCCAAGTCCTTCACCAGTTGAAAACCCGGCTGGCCCGCTCAGGTGGTCATCCGAAGCACCTATCATTGAAGATAAGCCATCTGAATCCATACCTGATGAAAGTCAAAAGGTCGAGGCGGCAGTTGACCCGGTCTTGCCTTCAGAGGTTCCATCTTCAGATGATACCGTCACAGAAGAGAATAAAGACGACACCGTCCAAATTCTCTTCATCAACACAGACTCCGACGAACAAGGGGGCAATTTACCCATTCCTTTATCTCAGGAAGGAACTTCGTCAGAGTCGTACCCGGCCGTCTACTCGGTCCCACCTCCAAGCAACCTAGTTGTATCCTTCGACTGGAATCAACTAGGCAGACCCCGCTTACCAGCAAGCATACCATTCAGAATTATCGTCCAAATATATAGAATGGTCATGGCTGGTACCATCATTGATGAAGGGGCTTCTGTGAGTATCCTTTCCTCTACTGCTTGGAAAGCGCTTGGTTCGCCACCGCTTTCGCCTGAAATGAGAAATCTGACAGGCTTTGATAAAGGAACCAGTCGACCTTTAGGGATTCTTCCCAATGTGCCCATAACATTGAAAAGGAAGACCGTTCAAATGAACGTGATGGTCGTTCAAGGACCCTTGGATTATAACCTACTCCTTGGACGAGACTATATTTATTGCATGGGAGCCATCGTCTCCTCACTCTTTAGAGTAATGTGTTTTCCGCACGAAGGAAGAGTGGTCAAGCTCGTGGACCAGCTTTCATTTCCCGGATCACGCATGGCAAATAGTCATATACCATCCCTAAATGGTCTCTTCACGCAAGAAATGTCTCAACCCATGGTCCGTCCTCCCGATGAGCGCGAGTAATCTGGGAGGATATGACTGGAACTCAGGGGGCATGCGTCCTGGCCTGCTTCGGCAGGAAAACTTCGGGTATAGGGTAGGTTTCCGCGGGAGAATATGACTAGTCTGTACCCCGTCTGTGATTGGAAGAGGGGTTATTCTAGAATAAGATTCTCTTGTCAAAGTTATGTGTTTGGCGCTCGTTGTCACTCACCTTTGTCTATCTCGGTAGACATCGCCGAGGAAATGTTTTATTCGTGGCCGCGAATAGAGCAATCTTTGGGTAGCCTGTAAGAGGTAGTGACCCTTCCTGATAAAACGAAAGTTTTGTCAGTAGAATAGAGGGAGACCTCGAAACTCTGTTTTATACCTGGGGGCATGAAAACCTATTGGAGTGCAAGCAAAGAGCGGTTATTTATTTGTTTTTTGGATTAGTCGTTTCCTAACTTGCATAAAGAAAGGATCCGGGGCAAAACTTTGTAAGGTGCAAGCTCCATAAAAAATGGAATCTTCAATGAGACTTTCTTATCATATTACTGGATTATCGAGCAGTTTTAGCACACAGTTCATGCTCGTTAAAAAATAAACGCAAGATCCGAGCAGTTTTAGCGCATAGTTCATGCTCGTTAAAAAATAAACATAAGATCGAGCAAATGTTTCAACCCGCGTTTAAGCTCGTTAAAAAATGAACTATTCTGGTAAATGACCACCGTGAATGTAGTACTTCAGCCATTAAAGCCTTGGTCGTGTTTGCACCGTTGTTAGCCTCCTATACCAATAGGTTTTCATCTTTCATGATTGACAGTGGAAGTGCCAAAAATGTTCACCTCCCATGCTCCTAAGGTTCCATTTTTGTGAAAGAAGCAGACAGTTTAAAAAATGTAAAGAGGGTATGCCTTAAAAGAAAAATCAAAGGGCAAGAAAAGGAATGGGTCAACGAAAAAATAAAAGAAATGAACCCCAAACAAAGACCATGAAAGTGGCTAGTCCAAATTGCCACTGCTATTTTGATGGATGGTCCAACAGCTCAAGCTGGGCCTCACCATGTTTTAAATTGTATGTTGTAGACTAGAGAGGAAGTACCTGTTCAAACAGCTCAAGCTTGACAGATGGCTAGGTGGATACAGAAAGAAAGGAGCCCAACTGCTTAATCTGGGCCCTTGGAAGTCATAAGGGTAGACTTAGATAGGAGGGCAGCAAAAAGAAAAGAGAATTATCAGGGTTTGCAAGACCAAGTGCACCCATCCAAAGGAAGAAAAAATGTTAGGCATACTAGGCAGGGTAGGCAGTTGAAGGTTGTAGAAAGCATCATCTAAGCATATCAATTGGCAAGAATTACAATGATGTCACCAGCAGGAGAAAGGCAAGAACAATGGCCTATTTGGCAACGTACTAAATCATCACTAACTTCCCTCATCCCCTTATAAAGTTCTTTACTAACTTCCCCAGGAGCACTGCAGGATCTACCTGATCAGTCCTCCTTAAACTCTTCATTTGTATAAATATTCATGTCAGAAGTGACTTCTCTCTTTGAAAAGAAGCCACATTTCTTGTGTAAAAATTCTTTTCATTTTGATCTACTTCCTAACTAAGTTTGATTCCCAGAAAGCTTAGTAGCTATCACTTCCCATTCTCATTCCCCTCCAAATACTAACTACTAACTATATCTACACTAAATCCCCTATGTTCCCCTTTCCCTATTACTATAACACCATGGTGTATAAAACCCCAAGCAATGTATAAATATCCCTCCTTTAGCATTATAGCTAAATAACACTTCTTAGGGAGACATTAGACCACCAGGGACTATAGTCAACCCTACTTTGGGATTACCCTAACCTGTGGTTAGAGTAATAACCTATACTCAGCCTTCATTTTCCCTTTTTCGAAAAAATCCATAAAAATTCCTTTTCCCCATCTCAAACCTAATACTCATGTATTTTCCTAAACCCCACAGATTAACCCACACCCCAGAAAACCCGCAAAAACCCCAAAACCTAAAGTTCCATGCTAGAAATATTTAAATGAATATTTTACTGGGCCAGCGGGTCCCTCCAACATGCACGACAGGACGGGGCGCCCGCCAACCGTTCATCTCCCGCCCCCCTTCATCCAACGGTGGGTGGTCTTTTTTGATTTTCAACCCGCCGCCCTTTAACGTCCGGGGAGAGGGCGGTTTTCCTCCCCGTACAAGGGACGCATGGCAAGCGGCGGGGGTGTTCGGAGCCCCCTCCCCGATACCGCCTTCGCCCAAAAGCGGTGCAGGGAGACCGCTTACCACTCTCCCTGATACCGCCCCTTTGACACTGTGTCACCCCCACGTCACCATGACGTCGTGCCACCTCCGCCCGCCCTCGCGCCTCGTGGCCCTCCACGTAACTCTGCCACCACTCTCCGCCCGGCACCGTGTCCCACCACGCTGGCCTCCAGCTCAGCGCCCACGTCACCCTTCGTACCCGGGGCCCGCCATGACGTCATTGGCGGAAAAGCGCCAATATCGCATTTTTTCCAAATTTATCGTTAAAACGCGCGTTTTGGCCATTTTTATGTCATTTTCATTTGAAAACAGTCGCCAGAGCCATTGTGAGCTGGTTACACCAAATTTCGCCTCCAAGCCGCCAAATTCAAAGCTGCAGACACCACCGATCACCAATTCACCTGCATTATTTGTCTACTGTCAACCCGGAGGCTCTCGACATCGTCTATCCAGGTATTTGCCGACAATTTACCTTTTGCACCCGTGTTTTAGCCATTTCTCTGCAAATCACCCATATAACACCTATTAAATTCCAAATTGAAGATTGTCTCCTACTTAATTTTTAACTAGGCAATCCACATTGCCCCAGCTCCAAAATTTGATATTAAAACGATAATTCACGGTCTCAGTTTACAAGTTCATCCTCAAGCTACCCGGCATTGTTCCCTTTTGCCGAGTGCATGCCCAAAAGCTGCATTTCACCAAATTACATCCTGCCCACCCTCTGCATTTCATTTCCAGTATTCACCATTCACTGTGAATTTACCAAAGAACAACAGAGACAAGTCTGCCTAGCCTGCTTGTTCCAATTGAGGAAAATTTCTAGCACTATCTACATTGAAGTCTGTCACTTGAGCTTTGAGGAACCTTGCAAAGCATTACACTTATCTTGCTCCATTCACAAACTATATAATGGCTGCTCCTACACCCACAACTCTCAGTGTTGCCCCCATAAATGCACCAGATAAAGACCTGGAGTCCTTGCCTCTTGCTGACAGGGACTACCTCATCCAAGACTTTGTGGGTGATAGGGACCATTTGCATACCTTTAGGGAATTGAGAAATGACTACCTGAATGGCAAGGATACATATGGGATATGGGAGTCAAATCTGCGATACTACTTTCTCCCATCTGTCAATATTTTTCCAGAGATTATTCGCCTATGTGCTGAGAATTATGATGTAAATCGCAGAGCTGTCAAGTCTCCATCTGGGAGCATCCTCTTTCACATTAATGCTGAGTCCATCAACCAGATGCTCAATTTCAATCAAACTCAGCTGTTGTTCCCTTTCTCCACGAACTATCTGCTGGACACAGGTGCCAAGATGTCCAGTGATGACATTCAGAAAATCACCAAGATATTTATGAGGCCTGACCGCCAGCCCACAGGGCCACCTCCCTACTTGGATGTCTATTTAACTGATGTAGGCAAACCTCTGTTGGACATGATTTCTTATGTGCTGGGATACAAAACCAGTGAGTATGTTGATGAGACAATGTTGGTATTTTTAGTTGCTTATAGCCCAGGCCAACCCCCTGCCCGCAAGTATAATTTTGCCAAATTCATAGCCAACAAGATTCATGACCAGCTGTGCAAAGTAGACAGAGAGGGCATCTTCAAGTATTCATCTTATATCTACCACCTGTTCATGTGCTATCAGTCCGAGGCTTTTCCATGCTACATTAAAAATCTGGATTCTAAAGGGGAAAGAAGATCTGTTATCTTCTGGACATCTGTCTTCCATCAAGTGCAAAAGTCACCATATTCATATTGTGAATTTATTGATCAATTTGTTTACCCAGTCTCTTGTTTGTTGATGAGGTCCCCTCCTCCCAGAATATCATTTGAAATACAGAAAGTCCTGCAGCTCTCCAAGAATTATAAAATAGGTGATTGGTACTTATACCAGGATCATACAGTCATCAGAGTCTATGGCTGTGAGCTCTATCCATACAGGCTCCCAAAATATGTGCCCATGAGGCTATTTGCCTTGGAGTATTATAGGTAGCTAATTCACTCTGACCTCACTCACTTTCATATCTCCAAAAAGAAAGCCCATCTCAAATTCAAGCACCACCTAGGCCCCTTCGTCATGAATAAAAAAGAGGGATGGCAAGATGCTGAGCTAATCCTTAAAGATAAGTACATGCTCTCAAAAAGCTTCCCGTGGGTCCCCTATGACCCTGCAGGCTTCATCACTGCTAGAAGAGTTAAGTACAGGCTGTTAGGCTATGAGCATTGCAAGTATCCACATATTGAAAAGTATGCCAATCAGCAAGAATGGCTGCAAGACACTTTAATTGAAAAATTAACTGGAGAAGAGTTAATGCAAAAGAATGTCAAGTATTTGGAAAAAACTCTTGACTTGGATTCTGTGCAGCAGGTAATATTCAAGCAACCACATCCAGTGGGAGAAGGGACCTCGGCCACAACAATTGCACCTTCCACAGCAGCACCAGGTACAGACAAGGGTAAAGGAATAATGGGTGCTGAAGAAGAAACACTGAAAGAACAGCCTGCCTCCTCAATTGGGCAGCAACAAGAGGACACCCCTCCTCCACAAACTGAACCACCAGCAGCACCAATTTTGCAAACTCCAACACATGAGGAGAGGGGTATGAAAAGAGACAGAGAAGAGTCCACTCCTGCTAGTGGATCCTCCCAGCAACCCGAGGCTAAGAGGCAAAGGGTTGGTTCCCCAGAGATAGAAGAAATCAATGAAGAGGTCCTTGACAGTTCAAGGAAAGATGGGGAAGGCAGCCAACAAACAGGTACAAGCTCCTTTCAGCAGGAGCAGGGATTACAACTCGGCTTGGAGGTATCCTCCTCCTCTCAGCAGAGCAAGAAGCCTAAAAGCACTAAGGCTTCTTTCAAGCAAATAAAGGCACAAAATGACTTGCTGAGAGTAGAAGTGTATAAACAGTTTCTAAAGGAAACACCAGCCAAATAGGAAATACTGATGTCTGTATATGACATTCAAGAGGAGAAGATGATCCTCAGTCACTTCAAACCCAAGGTGCCGCAGCCTCAATCAGCTGCGGATTATGTGAGGACAAGGGTGGAAGTCATGGCAAAAGACATTCACCCCATGGACCAAATAGAACTCCACAAGTAGACTGGAGAAATGGTCTATGCCACCTTGGTGGACAGGGCATCCATGGCCCATGAATTAAAAGAATCACTAAAGAATACCAACATTCAGTTGGATTTTGAGAGAATGTCCTCCATGGCCAAAGACAATAGGGTCAAATCATTAGAGGACATCATTATCAACCTGGGACATGATCCCAGTGACCCAAAGGGCGTGAGGTCCCTCATGAAGAAAAGAGAAGATGACCTGAATGCATTGAAGAAAAGGTTAAAGCTGCTGCCCACCGAGCACCCTCAAACAACAGAGTTACAGAAGGAAAAGGAAGCCGATGAGCAGCTAGATCTTATAATGCAGCTCAACCAGAAGGTCCTTGATTGGGAGAAGGAACTTGAAGGGTTACTACAAGATAAGCAGGGAGAATCCACATCCCAAGCTCCTCCAACTACTTCAACCACTGCAACAACTACAGAGGCAGCAGTGGCCCCTATGACAACAACAGCAACAACAGAAGCAGCAAAAACAATAGCTCCAGACTCCAGTACAAGTATGGAAGAGTTGACTAAGGCTATTAAAGAAATGGAGCTCCAGGCCATTGAGATAAAGCAGGCCAAGGAAAATTTGGCAGAACTAGATGCCAAATATGATCAATCAAAAATGACTGTGGCAGAACAAGGTAGAGAAATAAAGGCCCTGAAAGAGAAGATAAAGGCCTTGGAAAAAGAGCTAAAAATAGAGACTGCTATGGCAGAAATTAAAAGAATTTTGTGGGCCCGCATTGACCAATCCATCACTAAACAATCGAAGTCAATTAAGACTGTGCATGAGCAAATGGATTTAATTGGCCAAGCACAGATAGAGAATTCAGAAGTCCAGAACAGTGCTGGGAAACAGGCCTGAATTGGCCAATAGAATGATAGATTTTTTGAACAGGAAAACAAAGGAGGAACTGGCAGCCATCAACATTGTTAACAGAACATAGGCTGTCCTTACAGCTAAAAAGGTACTCACTCTCAGGAATTATGTACAAACTGTGGAGAGGAAATGCTATGAAATACAGGGTGAGGTGGATGAGTACAAGGTCAAAATGGGAGCACTTCAAGCAAAGGGACTGCCCAACCTACTAAACAGCACAGGAAGACTACTCCCCCGTGAGCAATATGCAAACAGGATGTCAACCTTTGTGGAAAATCAAATTACTGCATCTAGCAGTACTTCTGAGGAGGTAGGGCCTCCAACAGGGCAGGGCCTTCTGCACAAACTTAAGAATATGTTTTTTATTGAAAATGAAATCCACCACCTTTTTGAGGTTCCTCCAAATTTTTATAGATATACAGAGGCAGATGAGACTTTGGTGAAGATTCGAAGACACCAAATGCCCAAGGAGGATTGGTGGCAGGCAATGCTTCAAATTTTGCCACAATAGCCTCAGTTACTCCGTCCCAGTCAGCTACAACTCAGCAAAAGTCAAACAGCAGAATAAAGGCAGCTGAAAGGTGACTCAGCAAAAGACAGCGGCAGCAAGCAAAAGATAAGAAATACGCAATTTTTGGACAGCGTATCCTCAACCGACTCCAACAGCCACAAAGTCAACATCTTCTGACCATTTTGGACAGCTAAGGCACTGAAGAGTTACTACAGCATTTACTCCCTCAGCTACAACGCTCCAAGAGTTGGCATAACATTAATGAAGCATTTACTCATCAGCTAGATATTTTCTTATGTAAATTATGTATATATACCTCCCCTAGCAACGTATGAGGGGTTGGTGATTTTCATTCTGAGGCAAATGTATTGTATATTTTCAGATTATCTAATGCAAAGGGCTGGAAAAGCTCAGTGATTTCCTGAATGTTTGATGTCTTGCTGATGCTATGCGTGTTGTTGCAGAATTCCTGTGTTGTCTGATGGAACAATAAGTTTTTCTCAATCTATGTTTTGTCTTCTTATGTTTATTAAATCATACACATGTCTCACTAATCTAGCAGTAGAGAAAAGGAATAGTACAGGATATGTTTGGTTACACCTTGTGCTCAATCTTTACTACTGAAAATGTTTTCTTCAGAATTGATCATGGACATGAATTCTTAATTGCTCATGTTTTCATTAATTCTATAAATATGAATGTTATGTAGAAATTCTTCACTGCTTCTAAATAATATTCTCACTGTTTCTCCATACCAGTTTGTTGGAAGATTCTTAATTGCCTTTCATAGCCTGGTTACATCACACTTAATCACAGTTTCAAAGCATTGTTTCTCAGACACTTATCTGGCTCTACAGCATCACTACTGTATCAACACAGCATATCAAACAAATAAAGCACCACTGACTCCACGCCCAATGGCCTAGAACACCCTGGTGAGCACATATATATCTTGACTGAAGTCATCATCCAGCAAATTCCAAAAAACAAAACCTTGAGCATCATAGCTAGCCTAATATATTATACAAACAAAGTTAAAACATAAAGAGAGAGCCCTCTCTGGTCATTGGTAGGCTAGAACTTGTGACCCAAAGATTGGTTAGTGGTTACCTCGGTCGTATTCCCTTGGGAGTCAAAGGGAACAACCTGAGTGATAACATAATTGGCGACTCAACTGGGGATAGAGCGTATTTGTCAAACTGCTGTCTGGTTTAGATAGTAGTTCCAAAAAACTTGAACAGTTCGTTAAAACAAAAAACAAAATTCTAAATAGTCTCAAAAAACACCAAAAGCAAGTTCAGAAGCTGGCTCCTAAAAAGAAAACTAGGCACACCAGGTCAAATCCTGACCCAAATCCTCCTCCTGTTTTTGATAACCCTAATTTGATTCCTAAGACCTTTAGGAACCAAAAGGAACCAGAACAATCTCCTGAGTCTGGCCCTGAAACAGTTTAGCAAAGTTTCATTCCAACCCCTGTTAAGCCATCTGTTCACCTTCATACAACTCATTCTTCCCCCTCTTCATTATCCACATCACAAAACATATTGTCAACACCTAACACACAAACTGCTATTGTTGTCCCTATTGTTCCAGTTGTCCCACTTATCCCACCAAATATGGCTAATCGTTATGCACCCCTTCAGTTGCCTGGCAATCCTGGGGCCATGCCTCAGGATTACCAAGGCAAAATCACTTATTTTGATGGAACCAGTACGTACACTGCCTTACAGCATACTAAGAAAATGCAAGACTACTTTGAGAACTATGAGATAGATGATGATGATATAAGGATGAAAATCTTTGTCCAAAGTCTGACAGGTGAAGTAAGAACCTGGTTCAGGGCACTGGCTGCACATTCTATAGCTGATTCAGGTGCCCTTTATCAGTCCTTCCTCAACAGATGGGAAAAGAAAAAGGACCCTCTATACATTCTATCTGAATATGATACCATAAAAAGAGGCCCACAAGAAACTGTCTTGGACTATTGCACCAGATTCAACACCATTTACAATGCCATTCCTCAAAATCTTAGACCCCCACCTGATTTAGCATTGATTAAGTTCCCTGATGTATTTGATGCTGATATAGCATATCAGCTAAGAGAAAGAGCCCCTGCAACTCTAGCAGACATGCAAAACATAGCTGTGAGTGTAGAGGCAAATCTAATTGCCAAAAGAAACCGGGCAAGGACTGAAAGGAGAACTACTTTCAAAGAAGAACCCTCATCATTTGAGCAAAAGCTAGATGCAATCATTAAAGGGATGGATAGACTTGGAGATAGGGTGGAAACCATAGAAAGAAAATCATCTTGGGAAGGTCAGACGAGCAATATTAGAAACCCAAACTTCAGAAAGAATAAAAATCCTAACGTTGGAAAGACAGACCCTGACCAGCATGTCAGACCTCCTTTTCAAGAGAATTATGTTGAGGCTTCAACATCTAGTGAACCTAGTGAGGACCCTCACATCAATCTAATGGGTTTGGATGGTGAAAATCAAATCTTTTTGACACAAGAGGACCAAGAGGTTTACAATGACAGTCCATTCCACACTAAGTCAGGAGAATCATTTGATTTCAAAGAAGGTTATGATGCGGCCGTGTATGAAGTACACAAACAATATAAACTAAGAACCAGAACCATAGATGTACCTGAACCTCCTAGACCAAAGGAGAATAAGCAACCAAAAAAGATCAATGATAAAACTTCCCTTCCCAAATCAGTTGGCAGCTCGAACCCACCTACCACAGAAGTGACTGTGGAAGACATTTCAGAACAATAGTCCTCTCAAAATCAGCCAATTCCACCCCATCCTTCAAAGACTAGGACAGATACTCCCCCAGGAAACAAACATGGCACAAGTTTTACTCAAAATGGACCTAATTATGAACAAAAGACCCCTGATAATACAACTGAAAAGGAAAAATCTGTTACACTGAATTCCAAAATCCAAATGGAAAAACCTTTCAACCTAGAAACAGAAATAAGTAAACTAAAGATATCAGTTCCTCTTTCGGAGTTAGCCAAACATGAAATTTATAGACAGCAGATCAATAGATCACTCCAAGTATCAGACCATAAAGATGTTGTGAATGTCCTAGATGACCAACCAGAGTTGCTGTTCAGACCTGAGGTTAATGGAAAAACAGAGAATGGAGGAGTACCACCCTTTTATGTCAGTCTGAACATTCATGACAAGGTCCTACATAATGCAATGTTTGATTCTGGGGCCTCACACAACTTAATGCCCAAATCGGTGATGGAAAAACTGGACTTAGACATCACAAGACCTTACAAGGATCTATTTTCGTTTGATTCAAGCCAAGTCAGATGTTTAGGCCTGATTAAAGACTTATGTGTCTCCCTAGTTCAATACCCAACCAAAACTATCTTGATGGATGTAGTGGTAGCGGACATACCCCCTAAGTATGGCATGCTCTTGTCCAGATCCTGGGGGGCCAAACTTCAAGGATCCCTGCAATTGGATATGTCCTATGCAACTATTTCAGTCTTTGGGCAGCCAAAGAGATTATACCGGGAAACTCTGATGAAATATGTGGTAAGCAGTCAAGACAAGCCCCAAAACTTTCCAATCTATTCCATACACTCAGACATGGATTCATTCATTCTCTACAATGCTGACATATGTCACAAAGCTTATTCTGAACTTTTAATGACAGTAGAGACCAAGGAATCAGATGAACAATCTACCTTCAAAGACCAAGGGACCATGGTGATGGCTGATAACAAGATAGAACGAAATGATGTGCCTAATAACTTGCAAGAAACAAATCTGCCCATGATCCAACTCACTAAAAATTTCAATCCGGATTTTGATCATGAAACTTTATGGTATCTAGAATTTGATGGCTCTGTAAACAAGCTAGGAGCTGGAGCAGGAGTATGGATCCACAATATGCACAATGACCAAGCTGAGGGCCATGCATATAGACTAAACTTCTGATGCACAAACAACATGGCTGAATATGAAGCCCTTCTGTTAGGATTGAAACTCCTAAAAAATCTAGGTGCAACCAACGTCTCAATCTTAGGAGATTCAGACTTGGTCATACAACAAATGAAGGGAAATTTCACCACAAATGATCTGAGGTTGAGATCATACAAGGGGGCAGTTATTCAAATACTTGAGAGCTTCTCACAATCACAGTTGACTAAGATTTCCAGAGAACTCAACCTACATGCTCACAGCTTGGCAACTTTTGCCAGCACTTGTAAATTGCCTTTCAAAACCAATCATACATTCACGACTGAAATCAAACACAGACCTTCAGTCCCGGATAACATCAAGAATTGGCAAGTCTTTGAGAGTAACAAACAGATAAAAAACTTTCTCACTTCAAAGGAAGAATTTTCTGGGATGAATATTGACACTAGCACTAGACATGATCAGCCATAGATCTGCATGGTTACACAGGAAATATCAGCTGAAACAGCTGATTTAGTTTTTCATCCTACCACCTTTGACAAAGAAACTATACAAGACCTGAAACAATCAGATGAAGAAGAAATGGTTGAGGCAGAAGATGAGGTAATTGACCTAAAGGACAATTTTCTGCCCATAGGACTAACCCCTTTGGAGGATCTGTTCGATTCAAATGATATCTCTAGAAAACCGAAAATGCAACCACTGAATGTTGAAATAGAGGATTGTAACATTGGGACCCCTGACCATCCCAAAATGGTCAAATTATCCAAAGCATTACCACCTGAGCAAAAACTGAAATACATTGAGTTATTTAAAGAATTTCAAGATGTCTTCGCCTGGAGCTATGAGGACCTTAAGTCTTATGACACATCAGTCATCCAGCACACAATACCGTTAAAAGAAAATCAGAAGCCTTTTAAACAGAAACTCAGGAGAATCAATCCAGTCCTCCTCCCCCTCATTGAAAAAGAAGTCAAACGTATGTATGAAGCAGGGATCATTGCCCCAATCAGATTCTTAGAGTGGATTTCAAACCTAGTGCCTACTAGGAAAAAGACTGGGGAAATACGACTGTGTGTTGATCTTAGGAATCTGAACAAAGTATCTCTCAAAGACCATTATCCCTACCTAAAATGGACCACATCTTGCAAAGGGTAGTGGGAGCTGCTAGGATTTCTTTACTGGATGGTTTCTCAGGATTCAATCAAATTCTAGTACACCCGGATGATCAAGACAAAACTGCCTTTACAACGCCTTGGGGAACATTCAAATATGTCAAAATGCCATTTGGACTCAAAAATGCAGGGGCCACATTCCAAAGAGCAATGGATATTGCCTTTGCTAAGGAAATTCATGACTTCCTAATAGTCTATCTTGATGATCTAACCGCCTTTTCAAAATCAGATCAAGAACACTTAGAACACTTAAGGCAGGTTTTCACAATTTGTAGAAAATATGGCATATCAATGAACCCAAAGAAATCACTATTTGGGCTGAAAGAAGGTAAGCTTCTGGGGCATATAATCTCAAAAGATGGTATAAGGATTGACCCGGACAGAATTCAAGCTATCCTACAAGTACCACATCTAAGAAACATCAAAGAATTACAAAGCTTTCTAGGGAAGATCAACTTCTTGAGGAGATTCATTCCCAATCTGGCTGAACTCATTAGACTGCTAAACAATATGCTGAAAAAGGATTCCAAAGTCAAATGGACTATGGAAGCTAAATAGGCCTTTGAGGATATCAAAAGAGCATTGACAAACACACCAGTTCTAACAAGCCCTAGATTTGATCAAGATTTTATTATTTTTTCTTTTGCTTCTGAGCATACAATTGCTGCTATTTTGCTACAAGAAGATGACCAAGGCTGTGAGAAACCTATTGCAATTTTCAGCAGAGGACTTAGGGATGCTCCCCTGAAATATCAGATAATGGAAAAACAAGCTTATGCATTGGTAAAAGCCATCAAGGATTTCAGAATCTACATCTTGTACTCTCATATAATTGCTCACGTTCCTAATGCAGTGGTCAAAGATATTCTAACCCAAGATGGCCTTGAAGGCAAGAGAGGCAAGTGGATTGCTAACATCCTAGAATATGACATTGAAATCAAACTGACCAAACTGATAAAAGGACAAGGCCTAGCCAAATTAATGACTGAAACCAATTTCCAAGCCCTTGACATTAATGAACTGGACGACGATCAGGAGATGGTGACTCCACAGATCAACCAAGCCTTTATGCAATCCCCCTGGTATGCGGATATATGTTTTGTATTACTAAACCTGCAGGCTCCTCTAGGGTTGTCCAGAACTAAGAAAAGATTCTTGAAAATGAAAGCATCAAAGTTTTGTATTATTGACAATGTTTTGTTTTGGAGAAATCATGAGGGAATATTACTCAATTGCTTAACAATAGAAGAAACTGATAATGTCCTCAAAGAATTTCATGCAGGTGATTGTGGAGGACACTTATACTGGAAATCCACAGCTGATAAAATCCTAAGGGCTGGATTTTATTGGCCCTCCTTGTTTGCTGATGTAAAGAAGTTTGTGATGTCTTGTCACAAATGCCAAATTTTTGAGGGCAAGAGGAAGTTGCTGCCTTTACCCCTCAAACCAGTTTCAACTGAGAGACCATTCCAGGAATGGGGTTTAGACTTCATTGGTGAAATTCATCCTCCATCTTCCGGCCAGCATAGGTGGATTCTCACTGCCACAGACTATTTTACCAAGTGGATAGAAGCCATCCCATGTAGGCAAGCCAATGACTCCATTATTATACAATTTCTAGAAACCAACATCTTGTCCAGGTTTGGCTGTCTAGACAAAATCATCACAGACAATGCTGCAGCTTTCAAGTCCAAGAAAATGATCAACTTTTGTCACAAGTATCACATGACCCTAGGTCATTCCACTGCCTATTATCCCCAAGGTAATGGCCTAGCGGAATCTTCCAATAAAAGTCTCGTCAACATCATTAAAAAAGTTTTGGAAGAAAACAAAAAGAATTGGCATAAGAAGCTGGTAAATTCACTGTGGGCAGATAGATTGACCACCAAGAGATCAATTGGCATGAGCCCATATGAATTGGTCTACGGGCTAGAAGCAAAGTTCCCTGCATCTCTAGGGATTCCTGTGATCAAATTACTGCAAGAGATACAAGCTGAGCCAAATGACATCCAAAGAAGAATTAATCAGACAATTCATTTATAGCAAACAAGAGAAGAAGTATATCAAAGAACCCAAGTACTGCAGGAAAGGCTCAAAAGAATATTTGACAAAAGAACCAAAGCTGAAGATTTCTTCATAGGAAACAAAGTGTTAAAATGGGATTCCAGAAGGGAGGACAAAGGCAAACATGGTAAGTTTGATTTTTTATGGAAGGGACCCTATGTCATTTATGCCATACAAGGAAACAATACCTATTTTTTGAGAAGTTTGGATGGTTCAAACACTGAGGAAGGCCCAGTTAATGGGAGAATGCTCAAGCATTATTTTGACTCCCTTGATTAAACACTGAACATGCATATATTGTACATAAATATTTGTATTTTCCAGTATTTTCAATTACAGCAGATAAATAAAGCACTAAGTACAACAAATTTTGAGGAGACCAAGATGCTACACTATGTTCTTTTTGGAAAAGTTTTGATTCTGGCATTTACAAAGCAAAGACAAACACAGAATACATATCAAGTGATGAGGAGAAACTCTGAGAAACAGGTAAAACAGAGCTGTAATTTCACAACAAATCAGATCAGTGAATGCTGCCTACACGTATCCAAGAATGTGGTAAATGCTCTCCAGCAACAGAAAAATTCAGACTGCAGCAAGAAAGAAGAACTCAGGCAATCTGACCTGCTGTTCTTGGCTTTTCACCTGAAAAAGCCATCCCCAAGTGGAGCCACTGTTAGCCTCCTATACCAATAGGTTTTCATCTTTCATGATTGACAGTGGAAGTGCCAAAAATTTTCACCTCCCATGCTCCTAAGGTTCCATTTTTGTGAAAGAAGCAGACAGTTTAAAAAATGTAAAGAGGGTATGCCTTAAAAGAAAAATCAAAGGGCAAGAAAAGGAATGGGTCAACGAAAGAATAAAAGAAATGAACCTCAAACAAAGACCATGAAAGTGGCTAGTCCAAATTGCCACTACTATTTTGATGGATGGTCCAACAGCTCAAGCTGGGCCTCACCATGTTTTAAATTGTATGTTGTAGACTAGAGAGGAAGTACCTGTTCAAACAGCTCAAGCTTGACAGATGGCTAGGTGGATAGAGAAAGAAAGGAGCCCAACTGCTTAATCTGGGCCCTTGGAAGTCATAAGGGTAGACTTAGATAGGAGGGCAGCAAAAAGAAAAGAGAATTATCAGGGTTTGCAAGACCAAGTGCACCCATCCAAAGGAAGAAAAAATGTTAGGCATACTAGGCAGGGTAGGCAGTTGAAGGTTGCAGAAAGCATCATCTAAGCATATCAATTAGAAAGAATTACAATGATGTCACCAGCAGGAGAAAGGCAAGAACAATGACCTATTTGGCAAAGTACTAAATCATCACTAACTTCCCTCATCCCCTTATAAAGTTCTTTACTAACTTCCCCAGGAGCACTGCAGGATCTGCCTAATCAGTCCTCCTTAAACTCTTCATTTGTATAAATATTCATGTCAGAAGTGACTTCTCTCTTTGAAAAGAAGCCACATTTCTTGTGTAAAAATTCTTTTCATTTTGATCTACTTCCTAACTAAGTTTGATTCCCAAAAAGCTTAGTAGCTATCACTTCCCATTCTCATTCCCCTCCAAATACTAACTACAAACTATATCTACACTAAATCCCCTATGTTCCCCTTTCCCTATTACTATAATACCATGGTGTATAAAACCCCAAGCAATGTATAAATATCCCTCCTTTAGCATTATAGCTAAATAACACTTCTTAGGGAGACATTAGTCCACTAGGGACTCTAGTCAACCCTACTTTGGGATTACCCTAACCTCTGGTTAGAGTAATAACCTATACTCAGCCTTCATTTTCCCTTTTTCGAAAAAATCCATAAAAATCCCTTTTCCCCATCTCAAACCTAATACTCATGCATTTTCCTAAACCCCACAGATTAACCCACACCCCAGAAAACCCGCAAAAACCCCAAAACCTAAAGTTCCACGCCAGAAATATTTAAATGAATATTTTATTGGGCCGACGGGTCCCCCCAACAAGCATGATAGGTTGGCGTGCCCGCCAATCGTCCATCTCCTGCCCCCCTTCATCCAACGGTGGGCGGTCTTTGTTGAGTTTCAACCCGCCGCCCTTTAACGTCTGGGGAGAGGGCAGTTTTCCTCCCCATACAAGGGACGCGTGGCAAGCGGCGGGGGTGTTCGGAGCCCCCCTCCCCGATACCGCCTTCGCCCAAAAGCGGTGCGGGGAGACCGCTTACCACTCTCCCCAATACCGCCCCTTTGACACTGTGTCACCCCCATGTCACCATGACGTCGTGCCACCTCCGCTCGCCCTCGCGCCTCGTGGCCCTCCACGTAACTCTGCCACCACTCTCCGCCCGGCATCGTGCCCTGCCACGTTGGCCTCCAGCTCAGCGCCCACGTCACCCTCCGTACCCGGGGCCCGCCATGACGTCATGCTGACGTCATTGGCAGAAAAGCGCCAATATCGCATTTTTTCCAAATTTATCGTTAAAACGCGCGTTTTGGCCGTTTTTATGTCATTTTCATTTGAAAACAGTCGCCAGAGCTGTTGTGAGCTGGTTACACCG
The DNA here is from genome assembly GCA_031772625.1 of Pinus tabuliformis. Lineage (NCBI taxonomy): Eukaryota > Viridiplantae > Streptophyta > Pinopsida > Pinales > Pinaceae > Pinus > Pinus tabuliformis. Next base: position 574,237,893 of record CM062809.1, read on the forward strand.
AATTTCGCCTCCAAGCTGCCAAATTCAAAGCTGCAGACACCACCGATCACCAATTCACCTGCATTATTTGTCTACTGTCAACCCGGAGGCTCTCGACATCGTCTATCCTGGTATTTTCCCGCAATTTACCTTTTGCACCCTTGTTTTAGCCATTTCTCTTCAAATCACCCATATAACACCTGTTAAATTCCAAATTGAAGATTGTCTCCTACTTAATTTTGAACTAGGCAATCCACATTGCCCCAGCTCCAAAATTTGATATTAAAACGATAATTCACGGTCTCAGTTTACAAGTTCGTCCTCAAGCTGCCCGGCATTGTTCCCTTTTGCCGAGGGCATGCCCAAAAGCTTCATTTCACCAAATTACATCCTGCCCACCCTCTGCATTTCATTTCCAGTATTCACCATTCACTGTGAATTTACCAAAGAACAGCAGAGACAAGTCTGCCTAGCCTGCTTGTTCCACTTGAGGAAAATTTCTAGCACTATCTACATTGAAGTCTGTCACTTGAGCTTTGAGGAACCTTGCAAAGCATTACACTTATCTTGCTCCATTCACAGACTACATAATGGCTGCTCCTGCACCCACAGCTCTCAGTGTTGCCCCCATAAATGCACCAAATAAAGACCTGGAGTCCTTGCCTCTTGCTGACAGGGACTACCTCATCCAAGACTTTGTGGGTGATAGGGACCATTTGCAGACCTTCAGGGAATTGAGAGATGACTACCTGAATGGCAAGGATACATATGGGATATGGGAGTCAAATCTGCCATACTACTTTCTCCCATCTGTCAATATTTTTCCAGAGATTATTCGCCTATGTGCTGAGAATTATGATGTAAATCACAGAGCTGTCAAGTCTCCATCTGGGAGCATCCTCTTTCACATTAATGCTGAGTCCATCAACCAGATGCTCAACTTCAATCAAACTCAGCTGTTGTTCCCTTTCTCCATGAACTATCTGCTGGACACAGGTGCTAAGATGTCCAGTGATGACATTCAGAAAATCACCAAGATATTTATGAGGCCTGACCGCCAGCCCACAGGGCCACCTCCCTACTTGGATGCCTATTTTACTGATGTAGCAAAATTCTGTTGGACATGATTGCTTATGTGTTGGGATACAAAACCAGTGAGTATGTTGATGAGACAATGCTGGCATTTTTAGCTGCTTATAGCCCAGGCCAACCCCCTGCCCACAAATATAATTTTTCCAAATTCATAGCCAACAAGATTCATGACCAGTTGTGCAAAGTAGACAGAGATGGCATCTTCAAGTATTCATCTTATATCTACCACCTGTTCATGTACTATCAGTTTGAGGCTTTTCCATGCTACATTAAAAAGCTGGATTCTAAAGGGGAAAGAAGATCTGTTATCTTCTGGACATCTGTCTTCCATCAAGTGCAAAAGTCACCATATTCATATTGTGAATTCATTGATCAATTTGTTTACCCAGTCTCTTGTTTGTTGATGAGGTCCCCTCCTCCCAGAATATCATTTGAAATACAGAAAGTCCTGCAGCTCTCCAAGAATTATAAAATAGGTGATTGTTACCTATACCAGGATCATACAGTCATCAGAGTCTATGGCTGTGAGCTCTGTCCATACAGGCTCCCAAAATATGTGCCCATGAGGCTATTTGCCTTGGAGTATTATAGGCAGCTAATTCACTCTGATCTCACTCACTTTCACAGCTCCAAAAAGAAAGCCCATCTCAAATTCAAGCACCACCTGGGCCCCTTCGTCATGAATAAAAAAGAGGGATGGCAAGATGCTGAGCTAATCCTTAAAGATAAGTACATGCTCTCAAAAAGCTTCTCGTGGGTCCCCTATGACCCTGCAGGCTTCATCACTACTAGAAGAGTTAAGTACAGGCTGTTAGGCTATGAGCATTGCAAGTATCCACATATTGAAAAGTATGCCAATCAGCAAGAATGGCTGCAAGACACTTTAATTGAAAAATTAACTGAGGAAGAGATAATGCAAAAGAATGTCAAGGATTTGGAAAAAACTCTTGACTTGGATTCTGTGCAGCAGGTAATCTTCAAGCAACCACATCGAGTGGGAGAAGGGACCTCGGCCACAAAAATTGCACCTTCCACAGCAGCACCAGGTACAGACAAGGGTAAAGGAATAATGGGTGCTGAAGAAGAAACACTGAAAGAACAGCCTGCCTCCTCAATTGGGCAGCAACAAGAGCACACCCCTCCTCCACAAACTAAACCACCAGCAGCACCAATTTTGCAAACTCCAGCACATGAGGAGAGGGGTATGAAAAGAGACAAAGAAGAGTCCACTCCTGCTAGTGGATCCTCCCAGCAACCCGAGGCTAAGAGGCAAAGGGTTGGTTCCCCAGAGATAGAAGAAATCAATGAAGAGGTCCTTGACAGTTCAAGGAAAGATGGGGAAGGTAGCCAACAAATAGGTACAAGCTCCTTTCAGCAGGAGCAGGGATTACAACTCGGCTTGGAGGTATCCTCCTCCTCTCAGCAGAGCAAGAAGCCTAAAAGCACTAAGGCTTCTTTCAAGCAAATAAAGGCACAAAATGACTTGCTGAGAGTAGAAGTGTATAAACAGTTTCTAAAGGAAACACCAGCCAAACAGGAAAGACTGATGTCTGTATATGACATTCAAGAGGAGAAGATGATCCTTAGTCACTTCAAACCCAAGGTGCCGCAGCCTCAATCAGCTGCGGATTATGTGAGGACAAGGGTGGAAGTCATGGTAAAAGACATTCACCCCATGGACCAAATAGAACTCCACAAGCAGGCTGGAGAAATGGTCTATGCCACCTTGGTGGACAGGGCATCCATGGCCCATGAATTAAAAGAATCACTGAAGAATACCAACATTTAGTTGGATTTTGAGAGAATGTCCTCCATGGCCAAAGGCAACAGGATCAAATCATTAGAGGACATCATTATCGACCTGGGACATGATCCCAGTGACCCAAAGGGCGTGAGGGCCCTCATGAAGAAAAGAGAAGATGACCTAAATGCATTGAAGAAAAGGTTAAAGATGTTGCCCACCGAGCACCCTCAAATAGCAGAGTTACAGAAGGAAAAGGAAGCCGATGAGCAGCTGGATCTTATAATTCAGCTCAACCAGAAGGTCCTTGATTTGGAGAAGGAACTTGAAGGGTTACTACAAGATAAGCAGGGAGAATCCACATCCCAAGCTCCTCCAACTACTTCAACCACTGCAACAACTACAGAGGCAGCAGTGGCCCCTGTGACAACAACAGCAACAACAGAAGCAGCAAAAACAACAGCTCCGGACTCCAGTACAAGTATGGAAGAGTTGACTAAGGCTATTAAAGAAATGGAGCTCCAAGCCACTGAGATAAAGCAGGCCAAGGAAAAGTTGGCAGGCCTAGATGCAAAATATGATCAATCAAAAATGACTGTGGCAGAACAAGGTAGAGAAATAAAGGCCCTGAAAGAGAAGATAAAGGCCTTGGAAAAAGAGCTCAAACTAGAGACTGCTATGGCAGAAATTAAAAGAATTTTGTGGGCCTGCATTGACCAATCCATCACTAAACAATGGAAGTCAATTAAGATTGTGCATGAGCAAATGGATTTAATTGGCCAGGCACAGATAGAGATTCAAAAGGCCAGAACAGTGCTGGGAAACAGGCCTGAATTGGCCAATAGAATGATAGATTTTTTGAACAGGCAAACAAAGGAGGAACTGGCAGCCATCAACATTGTTAACAGAACATAGGCTGTCCTTACAGCTAAAAAGGTACTCACTCTCAGGAATTATGTACAAACTGTGGAGAGGAAATGCTATGAAATACAGGCTGAGGTGGATGAGTACAAGGTCAAAATGGGAGCACTGCAAGCAAAGGGACTGCCCAGCCTACTAAACAGCACGTGAAGACTGCTCCCCCGTGAGCAATATGCAAACAGGATGTCAACCTTTGTGGAAAATCAAATTACTGCATCTGGCAGTACTTCTGAGGAGGCAGGGCCTCCTACAGGGCAAGGCCTTCTGCACAAACTTGAGAATATGTTTTTTATTGAAAATGAAATCCACCACCTTTTTGAGGTTCCTCCAAATTTTTATAGATATACAGAGGCAGATGAGACTTTGGTGAAGATTCGAAGACACCAAATGCCCAAGGAGGATTGGTAGCAGGCAATGCTTCAAATTTTGCCACAATAGCCTCAATTGCTCCGTCCCAGTCAGCTACAACTCAGCAAAAGTCAAACAGCAGAATAAAGGCAACATTTAAGGCAGTTGAAAGGTGACTTAGCAAAAGACAGCGACAGCAAGCAAAAGATAAGAAATACGCAATTTTTGGATAGTGTATCCTCAACTGACTCCAACAGCCACAAAGTCAACATCTTCTGACCATTTTGGATAGCTAAGGCACTGAAGAGTTACTACAGTATTTACTCCCTCAGCTACAACGCTCCAAGAGTTGGCATAACATTAATGAAGCATTTACTCATCAGCTAGATATTTTCATATGTAAATTATGTATATATGCCTCCCCTAGCAACGTATGAGGGGTTCGTGATTTTCATTCTGAGGCAAATGTATTGTATATTTTCAGATTATCTAATGCAAAGGGTTGGAAAAGCTCAGTGATTTCCTAAATGTTTGATGTCTTGCTGATGCTATGCGTGCTGTTGCAGAATTCCTGTGCTGTCTGATGGAACAATAAGTTTTTCTCAATCTATGTTTTGTCTTATTATGTTTATTAAATCATACACATGTCTCACTAATCTAGCAGTAGAGAAAAGGAATAGTACAGGATATGTTTGGTTACACCTTGTGCTCAATCTTTGCTGCTGAAAATGTTTTCTTCAGAATTGATCATGGACATGAATTCTTAATTGCTCATGTTTTCATTAATTCTATAAATATGAATGTTATGTAGAAATTCTTCACTGCTTCTAAATAATATTCTCACTGTTTCTCCATACCAGTTTGTTGGAAGATTCTTAATTGCCTTTCATAGCCTGGTTACATCACACTTAATCACAGTTTCAAAGCATTGTTTCTCAGACACTTATCTGGCTCTGCAGCATCACTACTGTATCAACACAGCATATCAAACAAATAAAGCACCACTGACTCCACTTCCAATGGCCTAGAACACCCTGGTGAGCACATATATATCTTGACTAAAGTCATCATCCAGCAAATTCCAAAAAACAAAACCTTGAGCATCATAGCTAGCCTAATATATTATACAAACAAAGTTAAAACATAAAGAGAGAGCCCTCTCTGGTCATAGGTAGGCTAGAACCTGTGACCCAAAGATTGGTTAGTGGTTACCTCGGCCGTATTCCCTTGGGAGTCAAAGGGAACAACCTGAGTGATAACAACCGTCACCTCCACTTTTCTATTGGCCGATCATTCACCTCCATTTGATTGTTTACCCATTTTGAGGAACAGCTGCGAAGAGTGATTTCACTAGCCATCCTTGTGACACTGCCGTGATTGGAAAATTGCAAACCTTACCTAGAATCAGCTGCTACCCATTTTATCACTCGTTCCTCAAAAGACGAGTCTTCTTTAAGCTCTTTTCATCTGACTCGTAAAATATGAAAAGATTGCCGAGTTTTGGCCTTCCAGCTTGTTAAAGCGACCGGAAATGCTATCCCTCCTCTAGATTTTAATCTTTTTGGACCTGAGGGATTATTGCACAAAAAGATCGAGCGCTTGTTTTGTTCGGCTCGTTAAAACTATCGAAAATTCATCCCTTCCGTATTGTTTTATACTTTTTCGGACTTAAGGGATTAGATGACGAAAAAGGACTTTCGGAGTTAACTTTATGTACCTTTTCAGACTCTCTAAAAATGAAAAGGACCGAGTTATCTTTGTCGTTAGACTTGTTAAAAGCATTAAATAGCGACAAACTTGTCTTTAGACGAGAACGAGTTTCACTATCACTAGGCTCGTTAAAACATAGCGATGGGTTTGCCCGAAGGGCAAATTATAGAACAAGCATATGTTATCCTCCTCAAGCTTGACAAAAATAAAGAGGTACTAGTCAGCAATGACTGGGGAAAAATTGGGAAAAACTCAAAGAAACTTTATTGGTAGCAAGTCGCTCTTGAACATGACACTTCTCCTCCGTACCACAATCGGGTTGGGTTGTTTCATTCACCGGTCACATCACCATGGTATCGCCATACCATCCACATTTGGGGTAAATGCTACCAATCCATCGCATAAGTGTCGCCACATGTTCAAGAGAAGTCGTTCATAGAAGTCACCTGTGTCCCATCCACTACCATACATTATACTCTTTCATGACCGCCACCCTGAATCATATATCATCAGATCGTTTTCACCTCCATCAAAATCATTTGCTCCATTCCGTGTCATCGATGTGGGATTCATTAAGGCCCTCCTTTGACGGATCACTTTTTGTCGACATCAGCTCATTATCCAAGAAGTTGATCTAGGAACACCCCCTTCAGTACTTTGAAGCTTGCATGCCTCAATGGTAAGTTTCTCACTTCCGGCGACAGGTATACATCAATGACCTTCGACCGAAAGATTTTGCGTGGTGTTCGACGCCAAGTCCTCTATTCACACCATGTGAATTGTACTGCGGTACCTTGAGGGTCATCATCATTATCGGTGATTCCTCTCGCGCTTGTTAACAGTTTACATCATTGACTGGTAATCAAGCGATGTCTTTCCATGTTCGACTTCAAAACATTTCTCACATGGATCGACTTGTACTTAGAGTGAAGATCGGACGAGATTGAAGACCCCAGATCTAGTTTCATCCATCCGGGCTGCGATATATATTCAGGAAAATAAAGACATGGAAATGTACAGCTTTGCAGCACAGATAATCGTCCTACCAAAAGGATGATGGCTCTAAAAGAATCATCAGTCTATCATCAGACGATTGTCTGTACTATGTACATGAAAATGAATTTATAAAGCTGAGCATGGGAATGCCCGCCTCAGCTAGATCATGAAAACAGTATGAAAATAATGTATTGTATTGTATCTTATTACAGGTCTCCTCCGAGCATTGAAAGAACTTCGGATCCTCCTAATAAAGCATTTCACCCGATAAACGGCCTCATACTTTAGGGGGCAACTGTTATAGACATTTTTGTGCCTTACAGCTCTAAGCATGAAATGTCCATAAACCAAGGGATCCAAAGTCTCTAAAGTGTTGTTCCTACCCCTAAAGGAACAAGGCCAGCAAACCACAGCTTTTCACAGAAGTTCTCCACCAGAAACTGCTCAGAAACAGTCAAATCAGGATCATTTCAGTGGCTCCACTAGCCCCCTGTGTTTCAAAGCACCCCAGTACACTAGCTAGGTGCGTTGCAACGCATCCAAATGCACTACCAATGTGCACTGAGCGGGAAATGACAAATGGCAGTGCCATTCCGCGAGGTGTAAAGACTATGGAAGCTTCCAGAATCTTCCTCTATGACACTTGCCTCACTGAGTTCGACCAAGTGATGAGTAAGAGGCTCTCAGCCTCCAAGTGGAAGCAAGAACTAACAGAGAGAGAGGACACTAGTCAGATGACAAGCTGACTAATCCCTTCTCCAAACATTTATATATGGATCCCTCATCCCAGAGATCCAGAGGCTGGAATTTTGTACATTGCAAAGAATTGCTGTTGGTTTGAGATTGAGATCATTGGGTGCTTTATGCTTTGAGGGAGGTGAAGAAGGGATTCCTTTGCTGGGAGGTTGATGCTAGATTGGAACTCACTTGGTTGTATCTCCTCCTGAACCTTGTTATTTCATCAATAAAACTATTTGAGTTTCTCCTACATGCTGATGTGTCTTTGATGTATGATTGCATTAGTATGTTTAGCTTATTTCTAATCCTAAGCTAGTTATGAATATGAATCTATGTCTTTGTGTAGTTTTCCCCTTTTGTGATCTTGCAGGAACTTGGTGAAGCTGGGCAAGCGAGAAAGCAAGTAGCTGGGAGCTCTCAAAGAGAAGAGAAACCGGATCAAAGGACTAGCGGAAGACATCGGTTAGTCCATCTCATCTCTCTTCATTCTTAATTCATAAAGAAGAATACTAGAATAGTTGTTTCTGTTTGTTGCTAAGGCACTATCACACCTTAGGTGGATAGGGTCGTCCTAAATAGGCACTTTTCCCCACAACACTGTGCAACTTCACGGACCATGTCTTCTTGGCTCCTGCGATCTTCCCTTTCGTCAGCCACAACAAGAATCCTTTTCACCTTCCCTTAACCTTGCCCAATCTAACCCCACTCCTTTCCTGGTCTTCTCTTTTTATATCCATTCTCTGTTACTTGGCCTGCCAATTCTTCCCCTCAGTTGCTTTTACACCTTCCTGCCCCCTTGGCTACCTTTGCCTCCCGTTGCCACCTTGCCACAACTCTTGCACAACTGTTTGTTCCGCCAACCAGCCGTTGCTGCCAAAAGTTTCCCTCTCGTCCCTTGGTCAACCAAAATTGGTCAAAACCTTTTCAAAATGTAAACAAAGTCTCCAACAGAATTTTTTTCACAATGCAGATAACAGACAATGGAGAAATATAAATCAAATTTGTATTACACAACATATCTGGGCCTTGGATTGCTTTGTTTGGGCTGAGAAAATACAAATTTATAGGGGGTGAAGGATGATCTAGAATCCTGCATGTGATTCAAATGAAGATCTAGAAATTAATGGTGGTGTGGTAGGATCGGCGCATGTGTGGTGGTGATGGTTGAAGATGATGGAGTGCTGGGGAGTCGGCTCTCGACAATAGAATAGTGCACGTTGATTTGGGTTCAAAGGGATCACTGAAGTTCATGGTCTCTTCTAAGTGAATTCCAAAGATTTTGCGGTATTCCCCACCATATGTGTTAGAATAATCCCAACGTTGTCTATCCCTATTCATGTGATGTCTATGCCTATTCATGTGATGACGAATTCATTATTAGTTGGCAGTAAGCGGCGGTAGTCGACAGGTGTAGTTGAAGAAATAATGACAGTTGTTGTAGTTTCTACGATAGCTAGGATGTATAAATTTTCATGTTTGTGAATGAAATGATCAAGCTCTCAGTGGAGAGACTTCCTAGTTCTATCAACTGGTATTAGAGCCGTGGAAGAGGCATGGAGGAACCGCCTTGAGGTGTAGCAAGAAAAGGCTATGTTGAGATCTAGTCGTTGGTTTCATTGCTTTGCGTAGAGTGGAAAATCAGAGAGTGCGTGGGCTGACCCTGTAATCAACCAGGTCACAATCCACATCATAATACATTGTGAGCATTGTTTATTTACTAGCGAAAGAGAAGGGACAAAGAGAGTTTCGGTGGCCAAGTCGGAGATTGGTCGAAAAATAGAACCACCTCGACAAAATCGTGGAGTGAGAACTGAGTCAGTGATATGTTGCTTATGGCAAGAGTGCTAGTCCAGTGCGTTGATCCAAGAGAAGTCATATTGTAGAGCCTTTGTCGTATAGTTGGAGACCTGTTGAAAGCTATGGAGTAGTGTGCTATGTATTTTCTGAAGGCGAAGCCGCTAAAGACCATTGGGACGGGAACATAGAGAAGTTCATTGCATATCATAGTGGATTCGATACCCGGATCAAAAAAAGGAGACAAAGATGCTTTTGTACAGGCTGGTGGAGAACGACACGAAACCCTACCACACCGTAACGATGACCAAAATTGTGGGGCTTCAGCTTGGGCTTGACCGACAATTGGACCTTAAGGTGAGAATCGTTCACAGGTTTGCCTTTACGGTTTATGACGAGAAAAGAGAGTTGCATTGCTTGGGCGGGGACTACTTTAAGATGGATCTTTCTAGGCCATCGTGGAAGTCACAGCCGCCTGTGACAGACTTGGGAAATGATTCATATTTCTTAAGTCTGCATGTCGATCCCCCCTTCGTTGTGGAACTGTATAGTCTGAAAATCCTTTTGTTGATTGGGAACTACAATGAACTACGTCGAAGATGTGACAGTTGGACGGGCAGGGAAGAGATGTTGATCATTGTGTAGAGATCATTGTTGATCTGAGCATGAAGTGGGTGTGGAGGAGCTGAGGAGAAATGTTCGAGTAATCTTTGGAGTAATGGTTAAACCAAGAGCTGCGTGGAGGAGCTATCCCAACCCACACTTGGAGGATGTCGAGTCAGAATATTGAACCTATTAGAAGTCAAGCGCTGCGTGGAGGTTATTATGGTGCTATCAATTGAAGAAGCCACTGTAGACCAATGTGTTGTCAAGTGAAGAACACTGTAGGAGAAGATCGACGTTGGAGTCTTACCTGACAGGAGGAGGTGTAAACCCGAGCCAACTTGAAGCAAAGTGAAGAGTTGTGTTGCTGTCCTGTTGTGCGTAGAGTAGCGTGAGGGAGTTGGCAATGAGCGTTTGATTCTATACCTAGGGTTACAGTTCGTGTCTGCCTAATGCAGAGGCTTGAATATTGTCCGTCGTGTTAAAAGAAGTTGTGCAACGAAGAGCTTGTGAAGATCAACCGACATGTGGAGATTGTCATCCTGTTGATTTTTCTTTGGAGACAAAGCTTAAGTGAGCTGTTGAGAGGCCACCCTGGGGAGTTGTGTGTGATCTAGTGTTCTCCGGAAGAGGGCATAAGGGTGAGCCTATGAGTGTTTAAGCTTGATGGTGTGCAGAGCTATGGGCTCTGTGGTGTGAAGAGCCAGAGGAGGGCTCAGTGGTTGTGAAGGGAAAGTGGAGTCTGCCCTATTGTTGACAATGTTGGAAAGCATTGTTTCTAGTGGTGTCCACTGAAGAGGGTTGTGCTGCCCGTGATGATTGTAGGGCGCAGAGAGTGATTCAGTGGAGTAGGAGTGTCCGTTGATGAAGATTGTGTCAATTGTGACGCCTATGTGGCGTAGATCGTAGGGAGTATCCAGTGGAATTGTTGGCAGATAGGAGTGTCTGCAACACTGTGTCCACTGAAGAGAGTTGTGTTGTGTAAAATAAACAGCAAAATATGAAAGCCCCCTTATCAATTTTTTTTTGTACTGTTGTAAGGCCTAGCTGAGACTAAGACCAACAGGCACTTTAAAATTTAGGTCATCTTGATTAAGGGGAGGTTTGTTAGAATAATCCCAACTACCTGTTCATGTGATGTCTATGCCTGTTCATGTGATGGCGAATGTAGTCAGCAGGTTAGTTAAAAAAATAATGATAGTTGATATAGTTTCTACGAACAACCAAGATGTATAAATTTTCATATTTGTAAATGAAATAATCAAGCTCTCATTAGAAAGTCTTCCCGGTTCTATCAATATGTTGATCATTAATTAATAAGTTCTATCAACATGTTGATCATTAATTAATATGTTAAAAAATTATGTAATGAAAGTATCTAAATTGGTTTGTATTATATCTTAAAATTCAAATTGAGTTGTGCTACACAAATTGACCTTTAATTCTCAGCGTGTTCCATAGATTAGTATTGCAATCACAATGTATACCCTATGTAATACCAAATGTATATCAAAATCCCATGGTATGTGGAATGTATATTAATATTTTAAATGGAGATTTCTTGATGGTGGAAAGAGTATAAGAATTTTGGGATTTTCCTTTTGTTTACACATATTCTAGATTTTCTTTAATTACTGTAATTTACGTATAATTTCTTTGTTATCTAATTAAGAAATGTTATCTAATTATTATTTCTTAATTACGGTATAAAACTTTGATGTGAATTTCTTTTGTTTCAATATTTTTTTTGATTTCGTGTTTGATTGGGTAGATTTTCACTTTATACTGTGTAATTTTTGGTTTAGTATTTGTTGTTTTGCATTTTGGTGATTGACTATAGTGTATGTTGATTAAGAAAATTGAGAAAAATCAGAAGTGTTTAATTATAAACAAATTCAAAATTAAGAGTGCAAACAAATTCAAAATTAAAAGTGTAGTGTCTTATGCATCTTGTTAAGTGAAACATGGATCGTTCTTATTGAAGCAATTGCTATGGTGCGAGTCATAAGGTATTTTTAAAAAATTGAGCAAATGGAAGAGGACAGATAGCCTAAGGTTGTCTTTAATGACATATTGTGCCAAAGAAAGAAGACTTGGATGCAACAAAATAACAAATGGTTTAGTAAATGGGGTATTTGTTTCAACATGTGTCCCATAAACAGTAAAGAGAAAAGTTTTTGTTATCAATAAGTTCCACAAGCTTATTTGGGATAAGGACCTAGGGAGAAAAAAAAATACTATATAAAAGTGTTTAATCCCACTCATAATCATGAACAAAAAGCGTATATAGATACCGATATTTTTTGGAAAGCCAAAATTTTTATTGCTCAGTTAATGACTAATTCTCATTCTCATTAACAACGTTGTGACACTGGGCGCTGGAAAATGCCAAAAGAAGTGTGGGAGGAAAGTATGTATTTTTTGTTTTTCCGGGAAAGTGGAAACATAAAAGCACTTCATTTTAAAATGTGAAACCTTCAAAGACAAGAAGGAAAATTATGCAGATATTCTCGTAGCTAGCTCTTAATATAATCTATTTAACTAAGAGTTTGTCGAGAAAATAAAGGTGTTGATTGTAAGGCTTCACAGGAAAATGATTAAATACATCAACCAGATAAAAAAACAATCTTTATCCTCACAAACATTAAAATAATTTTCTTATTTTCACAATAAATATACAAAATGTACATAACTGTGGGAGAATGCCATTTTAGGAACATATTTGAAATCTATTATCCGCCACAATGACTTATTTTGGAACTTGATTACAGGGTGGAAAAATAATAATCGCAAATGTTCACTCGGGTGCGTTGGTCAAGGTTCTGTCGCGAGGTTTGTGTGCCTCTGTTCCTAGGATTAATCCACACATTAATGAATCGATCCATTTCTATTGATGTTCTAAACATCATTAACCTTCCTACTGGAAACTCTGTATTAATTATAAGACGTACTGGTAATGTGGCAGAGCAGTTGTGAAAATATTTTGTCTATTGATTATAAGACGTACTGGTAATGTGGCAAAGCAATTGTGAAAATATTTTCGGATAAAAGGGATCGATGAAGATCATGTAGGTGAATTCAAAAGAGAGATAGTAATGTCTACGGTAATCACCACTCTATTTTGTTAATCATCAATTAAGAGGATGAAGAGATTCGGTATGGTTTGTATTTCATCTTGAAATTTAAATTCACTTGTACTACACATTGGAACTCTAAAAAAAATTCAATTGAAAAAACATCTTTCTATTAATTAAAACAAAAGATGTTACAAATTTTACAGTTATAACTCGATTAAACTCGATTAACCTGTTACTGTAGAGAGCAAATTTCAAAATTAACTGAATTGGTCAGTTACTGAAGTGAGCGGGTTACAAGAATTCCACATAGAAGGGTTATCAAATGCAGATAAGATAACAAAAAGAAAACTAAACGCTTTCGGAATTAGAAATTAAAATCTAAAGTGCAATTTTACACGACACAATGTTTTATTGATCATAAGATTTACAAATATATAAGATATAATACACACTATAGGAATATTTCTGGGTCATGATTCCAACTCACAACATAGGAATCAGTAGACTCACCATAACAATTACATAGGACATAAAAACATTACTTTACTTCCAACATTCAATCGAACCCACAAAAACAAAAATATCGCAAACAGAAAAACAGTGGCTTTATATCACCCACGCTCTCAAATTCTCAATGACTTGCTTACATGGGAGCCTTTAATTCACAGCGTGTAACCGCAATGCATGCTGAATGTATATTAATATTCTGAAGTGGAGTTTCCTGGATGAAGTGAAACTCCATCCAATCTAATAGGGCACGTAAAAGCATAAGCATCTTGAGATTTTCCTTTTGTTTGCACATTTCTATATTGTTTTTTTATACTGTAATTTGGGTATAATTTTCATGTTATTTAATGACCCGAAGCTTAATTACTATTCTATAATTTATATTGATTGTTTAATTACTGTAACCTAGGTCGGACCTAGTTTTTTTTTTTCAGAAGAAAAAAACGTAATATATTCATATAAGAAAATTACATAAAGCAAATGCAAGAAGCATATGCAAAAAGATTACTAGTCTTGTAGTTGTTCTTGTTCGGTTTGTTTTTCTATTTAAATAATTGGATGTGCAGTCTTTTTTTAATTTTACTCTGTTTCAATTTTCTTTGAATTTTTTAATTTTCGAATGTGCGTATCAATTGTTTGTAATTTTATGGCTGAAAGTAGCGTATGTTGTCAAAGATTTCTTTCTTTCCACATCGATAGATGAGGAGGTAATTTTCACAATGGGTATATAAATTGTGCATCGCTGTGCTGGAATGCCATGTGAATATATTTAAAATCTATTGACCGTACTTTTGGACCTTGGTTGCAGGGTGAAAAGATAATAATAAAAAATGTTTGTTGAGAGGAGACATGTTGAAAAACCAAGTTCAAAGCAGTAAAATTTTTTCTTTGGCAAGTTGTTGGGTTGTTGTTTTGTTCTTTCACTTTGATTTTTGTTTTATTTTTCAATGATAAAAGAAAATTAATCATTGTGATTGATATATAGATTGTTGGTGGTTATGCTAGTATGTAATTTTTGTTTTAGAGAAAGGAGAGAGATATTATATTAGAGGAAGAGTATTGGAGGTAATTGTCAGTGTTACTTGTTTAATTAAATTGATGATGAATCATATTAGTTGAAGAAGATGAACCATATTAGTTGGTTTGAAACATCAACCCAATCTTAATGATTTGATTAATCAGAAAGAGATGTAAGAATCTTTCCATTTAACTTGTTTTTGGATAAGTCTAACACTTCAGTCCTACACATTGACCAATATGATGAGGGATTAGTTTATCAAGATTGTTATTAGATATATATAATTGTTGAAGTGAAACCAAAACACTAATACTTTCCAGAATGCTACTAAAAAATTGATTTAAATTCAAGTAAAATCTCATAAAAGATTGAAGCTTTCCTATACTATTTGGAATTGCATTTGTAAAATTGTTGGTATCTAGATAAAGTTGTTCAAGCTTCTCCAAAGTGGCAATTCCTTCCAGTATTTTTCCATTCAACCAGTTTGTGCCAAGATTAAAGAAAGTCAACTCACTCAATTGTGTAATGGCTTTAGGTATATCACCAATCAAACTATTGATACCTAGATTGAGATAAGTAACCTGACTCAAATTACCAATAGATTCAGAAATTTGACCATTAAATGAGTTGCTTTTTCAAGGGACAAATAAGATAAATTTCTTATCAGACTTAAAACTGTAGGGATTGGCCTAATAAAATTGTTATAACTAATAGGCAATATTTGGATAGAGGTGCATTTGCTCAAAATGGGAGGGATGGGACCAGTGAGTGAATTGACATCAAATAAAGATATGATAGGTTTTTCATTAAACCGAGGAGCAGTTGCTCAAAGAAGCAGGTATATGTCTAGTGAGGTTGTTGACTTCCCAGTAAAGATTAGATAGGCTTTTCATGAAACCGAATACGGGAGGGATTGGACCAGTGAGATTGTTGAATCCGACGGACAACTCTTGGAGAGAAGTGCAGTTGATCAGAGAAATTGGAATATTAGATGAATATTTCCACTCAGACCATTGTTGGTCAAGCGAATATGTTCCAACTTGACTAAACGACCGAATTCTATTGGTATAGTCCCTGTCAAGCTGTTTACTGAGAGTCAGATCCATTGAAGCCGTGTCTTTGGAATAAAACCGTGGAGCAGATTAAAGATGAGGTCCAGCAATCGCAACGCCTTTAACCACCCAAACTCTGGTGGAATTATTCCTGTTAAATTATTCTGGGAAAGATTCAAAACTCTTAATAACGAGAGACTAAAAAGAGATGGTGAAATGCTACCTTGCAATCTTAATCCAGCCAGTGTTATGGCAGTCACTCGTTTTGTACGCCTTCTACAGAAATTGCCATTCCAGGAGCACACGTTATGGGAGTTTTCTGCCGTCAGTTGAGCAGCGATGAATCCGGATCCGATGTGAGTGCCTTTCTGAAAGAAAAAGGGCCTCTACGTCCCTTTGATCGCCAATATCCATGGATGAAGATCTGAATTCACCCTGCTCCAGATTACCTCCGTCTTCCTTTAAAACAAAATCATGGGGCTGAAAAGAATCACTTCCACCCACATACATCGGTCACATGGTATTATTGAAGAAAAATGTGGAAACTTATATGTTACATCATATTTAGTGGGGAAGTCATATAAAATTAGACATATTTGTGAACAAAGTTGTGTAAACTCACGATTTTATGTGGAAATTGGTTGGCACTCATATTGACTAGGACACAAAAGTGAACAGGTTATAGGAACTAATTGTTTTTAGTTTGAATTTAGTTGGTGGGTTAATTTTTTGAGACATATTATCAAAAAAAAGGTGTTGAAACTTATTCTATATGAAATTTAGCAAACACGTTATATTGAATGAGATATTGGTAAAAAAAGTTGTTGAAAATTATTTTATATGAAATTTAGCAAGCACATTGTATTGAATGAGATATTGGTAAAAAAATTGTTGAAACTTAATCTATATGAAATCTAGCAAGCACGTTGTATTGAATGAGATATTGGTTAAGAAAGTTGTGCAAATTTACTAATTCTATTTAGAAGTTGGCTTGTATGGGAAAAATGAAATAAGAAATGAAGGTGAAGAAATTGAAAACCAATTCATTTGAATTTGAATTTTATTGATAGGTTGATTAAATTCTTTTAAGGAAATATTTATATTTAACGATTCATAGTGGAAATCAAAATAGATCTCAAAAATGAATAGAACTAAGAAGTTATGTATTATCAATATTAATATAAATAATTATAAAACAAAATAAAAATAAAACATAAAAAATAGGTAGTATAATAATAAAACCAAATGTGCTCTATAGCTTCCAAAAGGTCAAAAGTCTTGGTCCAAACAAACTTCCTATTGAGTTTTATATCAAATGTTGGGACTTCATAAGTGATGATCTTCTCTTTGTTATCGAGTAATCTCGCTCTTCATGCTAGAAATTGGGACCTTTCAACTCTACTTTCCCTGCTCTTATCCCTCATTCTGATAACCATGTTTCTTTTGATCAATTGAGGTCCATTTCCCTCTACAACTCAATTTAAAATATCATCACAAAAATCATTGTGTTTCACCTAAATCTCATCCTCTCCCACCATATCTCCTATGAGCAATTTGGTTTTCTTTCAAATAGGCATATACATGAGGCCATTGGTATGGCTTAGGAGGTTCTTCACTCCATCCATACCTTTAGACAAAAATCCCTTGTTCTCAAAGTTGACCTCTCAAAGGCTTTCAATAGGGTCAATTGGCTATATATCCACCTCCTCTTACTTCACTTGAGTTTTTCCTTCTCCTTTGTGGCTTGGGTTCTAAACTCTATCTCTTCCCCCTCCTTTGTAGTTCTAATCAATGGGGTTGCCTCCCCTTTTTAAATGTTGAGTGAGGTCTTCACCAAGGATGTCCCCTCTCACCCCTTCCTTTTCTCCTTATTGTGAAGGGGCTGAAAAGGATGATCCCATATGTTGTTCACTCTAGTAGCTTCAAAATAATCACCCTATCTCAAAACTGCTTTCTGACACATCTACTTTTTGTTGACAACATCCTCATCTTATGAAATGGGGATCTTTTTCATACAAACCACCTCAATCCCTCCTAGAGTTGCTCATCTAGGACACAAACATGAAAATAAATAGATAAAAGTCCTCTTTATATTACTGGGAAATCCCAGAAAATGATATGTCTTCAATTTAAAATATTCGCTCTATTCCCATAAAGAACATCAAACATGTGTCAAATATCTGGGCTTCATTCTTAAACCATGCAATGATCATGTTCGTGATTAGGGATGGACTTTAGAGAAAATTAAAAATAAAAATAAAATTTGGAGTAATTGTTGGCTATCTCAGGTTGGTTGTCTAGTTCTTTCCAAATTTGTCATTGAAGCAATTCTTGCTTTTTGGGCCTCCCTAGCATGGACAGATGAGGGGATATGAAGAAAGATATAACAATTTTCTACAAGATTCCTTTGGTATAGATTGTAGGAAAAGTTTACCTTTGCACTCACAACCTGGAACTCCATCTCCCATCATAAATCTTTTGGTGGTTGGGGAATAAAATAGCTTCCTAAATTTGGCCAATCTCTGGTAGCCAAAGGGGTCTGTTGTCTCTCTCAGGGAAATGGCTTGTGGGTGAATACATTGGCTCAAAAATATGTTCAGCCCTTATCCATAATGGATTGCATTCGCGCTCCCATAAAATCTTAGAATGCCTCCACAACCTGGAAGGCAATACCCAAGATATTTGTCATAAGTGTAAACCATCTCTGTTGGAAAGTGTTATGAAACCAACTCACGAAAAGATAGAAAAGATAGATCAATGCCTTAGAATTCAGCCTCTTCGAGGGGGAAACCTCCTTTACATTACACAAATGATCAATTCTTGGATGATACAAATGACAATACCTCCTTTCTATATATAGGAGTATAAAGGGTCATAATATAATTAAAGTCGACATAACAATAATAATGTAAGGGCACAATAATAACAATAGTGGGCTTCTATGGGGCACAATAATGACAATATGGGGACTACATGGGCACAATAATATAATAAGGGGGTTGTACTAATAACAATAATGGGTTACACTAGTAGTATAGGGACCTAACATGCTCCTCTCCTTCAAAAAGTGTTGTCCTCAATGCTTGAGTAGTTCTTGATGCTTCTGTATAAAATTCTTGTCCTCCCATGTGGAATATTCAGTGGGTAAGTTCTTCCACTTAATGAGATACTCTGAAATTGATCGATTTCGTAGCTGTTAGGTTCTTGTTTCTATGACTTCTCCAGTCTCCAATATGATTTTTCCTTCCTCGTCAAGTTCTGGCAATATTGTTTGAACTGGTATCTTTTGCAACTTCTAAATGAGTGGCCACACTTCTTTTTCCTTCTTCCATTCATCCCTTGCTTCGTTTATCCAATCTGGTTGGATAATAGAAATAACACAAAACAATGCTTCCACATCCTCATCCTTTCTTGAGAGTGCATCTACAACAACATTTTGCTTCCCTTTTTTGTATATGATTTCAAAGTCATAACCCAACATATTTATGACCCATTTTTCTGTTCTTCTAAAGATAATCTTTGTTCTAAAATTATTTAAGAATATCATGATTCATTTTTACCTTGAAGTGTCTTGCCATTAGGTAAGGTCGCCATTTCAATGCTTGAGTAGTTCTTGACGCTTCTGTATAAAATTCTTGTCCTCCCATGTGGAATATTCAGTGTGTAAGTTCTTCCACTTAATGAGATACTCTGAAATTGATCGATTTCGTAGCTGTTAGGTTCTTGTTTCTATGACTGCTCCAGTCTCCAATATGATTTTTCCTTCCTCGTCAAGTTCTGGCAATATTGTTTGAACTGGTATCTTCTGCAACTTCTAAATGAGTGGCCACACTTCTTTGTCCTTCTTCCATTCATCCCTTGCTTCATTTATCCAATCTGGTTGGATAATAGAAATAACACAAAACAATGCTTCCACATCCTCATCCTTTCTTGAGAGTGCATCTACAACAACATTTTGCTTCCCTTTTTTGTATATGATTTCAAAGTCATAACCCATCATATTTATGACCCATTTTTATGTTCTTCTAAAGATAATCTTTGTTCTAAAATTATTTAAGAATATCATGATCCATTTTTACCTTGAAGTGTCTTCCCATTAGGTAAGGTCACCATTTCTTAAGTGCATGTAGTATTGCCAACATTTCCTTCTCATAATTAGCTTGCTTGAGATATAGTCGTAAAAATATCCAATCACCCACATCAAAACTTCTTTCACTGCGATGTTGATCTGCCTGTTGTTTCATTCGATTCTATACCAAGGTGGCGTTATCCTTTAAATGTTGGAGAACTTGTTGTTGATGCTCGATGTGATCTTTCACTGCTTGAATATTTTTCTTCTTGATGTTTCCTTCTATCTTGAGAGTTTGAGAGGTCGCAATTTCTTCCAATGCATTGCAAGATATGGTTGGATTCGTTTCTTGATGCTCGATGTGATCTTTCACTTCTTGAACATTTTTCTTCTTGATATGTCCTTCTATATTGATATTTTGAGGAGTGGTAATTCCGTCCAATGCATTACAAGATATTTTCGGATTCATTTCTTTGTTCTCGATGTGATATTTCACTTCTTGAACCTTTTCCTTCTTGATATGTCCTTCTATCTTGCGAGTTTGAGGAGTGGTAATTCTTGCCAATGCTTTACAAGAAATGGTCGGATTCATTTCTTCTTTATCTGGGGTTAGTTCATGGTGTATATCCTCTTATTTTGATGTTTCTTGATCATTTTCTTCCTCTTCATAATCTATGTAAAATAATTTCTTCTTAGCACACTTATGACCTTTAGTGTATTTGCTATCATAATTGTAACAAAGCCCTTTTTCTCTTTTTTCTTCCAACTGTTGTTGTGTAAACCTTGTAGGTTGTGGAAGGCTAGGAGAAAAAACACTTCCATAATTATAGTCGTGAGTGGTGGGATTCCTTGTTTCCATAATTTCGCTTTCAATTTTTCTTGCCCACCTGAATGCCTTCTCCAATGAATCTGGTTCCCAAAGACGAACCTCATGTTGAATGTTATCCTTTAAATTCCCTATGAAGACATCAATCCTTTGCTTCTCTGGAATATCATTTACCCTTATATTCAATTTTTGAAAGTCCTCAATGTGCTCTTCCATTGAACCCCTTTGTTTGATATTTATCAATTGGCTAAAGAAGGTGTTTCTCTTTGTATCCTCATACTGTGCTATCATTTCCTCCATGAAAATTGACCACGTAACAAGTGGTTTACGAGAACAAAGCCCTTTATACCATAAAAATTGATCTGGTTCTAAATATGAAGATGCAATACGTACCCTTTGTAACAGTTTCACTTCATGTAGATCAAAATATTGCTCCATCTGTAGTATCCAATTTACCGGATCCTTTCCATCAAACTTCCCCATATCGCCTTTTCTTGATTTTAGGAGCTCGATCTTGAAACGACTGTAACTCTGTACTTTCAAATCTCCAAGTTCTGAAATTGTCTTCTGCAGTAACCCTTTGAGTCCTCTTCCTAACCCTGCAAGTTTGATCAGAATTTGATTCTCCAAGAAAGAGTTATGCCCAACCTCCTAATATGACCTAATTATATAATGTTTCAGTAGAGCGAACTTGTATGACATGCCACATGTCACTGTTTTGACTTATAACCAACATTTAACTATAATAATGTGCTCTTCCATTGAAACATATCAAGAGCCATAGCTAGAACCTATTATCGGACCATACTTATAACCAACATTTAACTAGAATAGAAACCATGATAGAACAACCATCAATGCCACATAATAACAAGTACAAGTACTCATAGAATACAACAGGAAAAATCTCTTATTATCATATACAAAAGCCAACCAAGTCAGGGGCTTCCATGTACCACCCGACCATAGATTGGACTAGACCAAATCTCTCTTTCAGCTAATCACCCCGGCAACATATTCCAAGCATGAATGTAATATATCATGGAATAAACCAAACAAATCCATACCAGGGCTTCCAGAGGCCAAACCACCTCAACCCCCAACTAGTGATTCCACCTCACTTTCGAGCATCGCTATCACCAACCAAATCGATCTCTACCTAACTTGTCAAGGGCTATAGGAACTAGTAAATCAACCATATCCTTCCAGGGCTCTAGAGAATTTTTCCAACTCAGCTCCAGGCACTAGCAACTCAACCTACCAAGGGCTCCAAAGCCTTTGTCCCAACCTAGGCTCCAGGACTACTAACTCAACCCAAGTTGTTCCAGGGCTTCTAGAATTTTTTTTCCAACCCATAACCATAAGGAATAATGAGCACAAACAATAAAAAAATAAAGTGGAAAACCCCACAACACCATGGCTATCTAAGAAATGGCAACGCAAGGCTAAAATCATTGTCAATCTAGGAAATACTCCATGCTAATGATAACACATAACCAGAAAACCACATGCATCCACCATGCATCAAGGAAAGCATACATGCAACCTGTTACCTGCAAACAAATCCATTTGTAGCTATTGATCCACCTGTTCCCTTTTGCTTTCCTTATTTCCTTTTCCTTCTTGCTCCAAATCCAAGGTATGCCAAAGTGCTCCAAGAAAGCTCTAAGTGTGCAAGAGTATGAGAGAATGAGAGAATAGAGATAGAGCTCCAAATTGAACTAACAAAAGTTGTGAACTGATCCTTAGAGTCCATTTTATCATTGAGGCCTCTATTTTCTTCATTTTCCTCACATGCAAATTTGTTACCCTTCTTCTCCCTTTTCTCCCATTTTCCTTTATTTCATAAATAAAATGCCAATTATTGCCATTTTACCTTTGCCAATGTATTTGCCAATTTTCATAGCCATTAATTAATCACAAGTGATCTCCATCACTATTTTTTTCCCAACATTTAGCTTGGAATACGTGCCCCATGAACTTCGTTATTATTATTTTTATTTATATAGAAAATCATCCAAGGGTTATTATAGTCAAGATATACTCCATTGTCTTAATTAGACTGTCTAGTTACTGATTCATTTTCTCCCTCTCTTTGACAAGGGGATTTTGAGGATGAAGCTACATTTTCCTACCTATTCTATGGATTGAAATTAAACTTGTTGTTCCATGCTTCCCTCCAAAGTCCCTTGTCAAGTTGTGCAATTGTAAAATATTTGTGGAACTTTTATATATCAATCTAAACCGATTTCCCACTCCTCTCATTCGAGGCAACCATTCAATGGTGATAAGGAATTTTCTTACTACATTCATGTTGTCATCTAGATATTCCCCATCAATTAGTTCCCTGATAGCACATATAATTATCGCCATTAAATCACCGCAATATGAGTGTGCTATCCCAAGTTTGGCATTGAAGTTAATATCCTACAATCTTCATTCGCAATCATAATAGGGATCGCATGTCCACCAGATGTATGGTTTGTTGGAGATGTGTAGAAACCACGACCAAGTGTTATTGTGACGTGAGTGATCCATTCTAAAATTGTCATTAACAAAGGTTCATCGGTTTGGTATCTATTTGATAGATTATTTCATTGCCACAAAAAATGATATCACAATAATTCATATTGCCAACCAACCTTCAAACAAAATATCAGGACGTCATTTTCTCCATTGACCTTTTTAGAGCTTGCCTAAATTTTGTTTCCCTTTTTCATGGTAGAGGTTTGAAATTTGTGTTACTGTGGTCTTGAGCCATCATTCCTTGATCCATGCTATCTCCTTCATTAGCCAACACATCTACTGCTAAATTCGAATTCCATTTTACATGGTGGAACTCAATTATCTCAAAATTCCTCAAATTGAATTGTTATCCTTTGCAATATTGGGGGGGATGTGAGGGCTACAATTTTCTTTGAGTTTAATCACCTATTGAAAAACTATCATGGAGTCCCCAAAGACCATCAATTGATGAATTCTTCTTTTAATAGCTAGTTTAGGCCCCTACCATAGGGCCAAGTATTTTGCTTGGTTATAGATAGCGATACCCAAGCCCCATTCATATTGAGACTCTATTTTCTTGTCGGGGTGATATATAACCCCTCCCGGTCCTACTTCCACCGAGTTACCTTTCAAATGAATCATTAAAAAAATAGAGAGAAGTGTTCCTTGCTTATCTTCCATTTTAGAAATTCGTAAACATCCATTCTTATATAAAAGGACATGTTGACGAGTGGTTTAGGATTGAAGTTGCTAGCATGATACAAGACATTCCCTAATTTTATCTAATATCTTTCACCCAAATATAAGTCCTCCAGATTAGAGGATTTGTATCCTCAAGTCGTGATGGATTCAAAGAGTAGATTTAGAGCTTTGATAATAGTCGTGGATGAGTTAGAAATTTCACCATTGAATACGACGTTATTGTTAGCTAACCACATTGACCAACATAGATATTTAGGGAGAGACATCTAGGATTGTACTGATAATGAAGAGGCTTTCCTCGAACATGGGATTTTATTTTTCCATAATTCAAACATCTCTATCTAGCTATCCAAAATTCTTACAATATCACTACTTTTTTCTAGGGATTTTTTCCAAACTTCCAAAGTGAATGTGCACTTCCTAAATACATGGGGGATATCCTCTTCCTCCATTTGGTAATGGGCACACATTGACAACAATTATATGTTTCATTTCCTTAGATTCTCTATCGTAAAAATTCTATGATGAACCATTACCCAACATAATATGTTTATATTAGGTAGGTCATCCTTATGCCAATTCTACATCTTACATGAAGCTATATGAAAATACATTTTTACTATCAATTTGTAACTTACTTTGACTGGCTAATTCTTCCATGGGTTGCCCATCTAGGTTTCTTGGTTAGTTTTTGAAACTTCAATTAGAACTAAACCTTTCAATGATTTTATTAAAGTCTCTCATTTAGGTTGGATATTGGGAGGTAGTCATAAACATATATAGCCTAACCATTTTTCTTGCTCATTCCATTCTGAAATATCTGTAAAGCCTAATATATCCTACTCTCCTCATCTATTTCACTATTTCCCTTATTCTATGGTTTTTTCCATTAACATAGCCGATGGGGTCCGATATTTCCATACATTTATGAGAGCATCATTTCCAATTTCCATCCTAAATTATTCAATAGTATGGGGTATGCAACCTTACACAACTTCCATATTTTTGAACCTTACCCTATCCAATTCACATTCTACACTATGAGAAGACTACTTTTATGGAAATATTCCTACAAAAAATATTATTTAAAATATTCCTTTGAATCAGAGAGGAGATGCCATACTATTTTTTCTCCTAATGCAAGATTTATAAATTGGGGATCCTTTACTACTAGACAACTACAAATTTTAGGAAGACATACTATATTCTAATTAACCGAATGAAACACATTTTCATTATTTTTACCTTCCCACCAAAGAAATTTTTGTATGAGACTTTTGATCTGGTTGATCCTCCTTTTGGAGCAAGGAAACCAGAACCCATGTATACAAGAAGAGATGAAAATATTGATTTTATCAATACAACCTTCTTGGGTGCATTTAGCCATTGCACTCCCCATGGCTATATTTTTTCTTGAGTTTTTGGAGGGCCTCATCATAGTGTTATGTGTTTAATGCTCCCATAGAAATTTCACTCCTAAATATTTAAATGATTGACATCCAATTGCCACTGGAAATTCTAGTGTTGTGGAAATCTCTCTTAAAACCATTTCTGAACAATTCCATCCATATAGCTAACTTTTTCTTTTATTCACCAACCCACTTTATATATATATATATATATATATATATATATATATATATATATATATATATATATATATATATATATATATATATATATATATATATATATATATATATATATATATATATATATATATACACACACACACACATTAAGAAGAAGATTATAAGGATTCACAATAATTTTGAATGCCTTGCCCAATAGAAGGCTTCCATTTGCAGATTGAGAGTGATTTACCCCCTTTACATTCCGAGCAATACTTAGACCTAATAACTTGCCTTCTAGCCTTTCCATCTTTAACTTATTGCTCAATGTTTAGACAACGATGATATATAGAAGGGGGGAGAGTGGGAAACCCTATCTCAATCCCTTTGAAGCCACAAAGAAGGGATTAGGACGACTTTTATTAAGGGCGCGATCCAAGGGAATCCAATGTAGGCTTTAATCCAACGAGTGAATTCACAACTGAAACCCAATTTTTCAAGTATTAAATATAAGAAAGAGTGTCTTACCTGGTTGAAAGCATTAGACATATCCAACTTAATGACCAATCCAAGTTCCCCCACTTCCTTTCTTGGGTGTATAGCTTCCCGAATAAGAATTATATTTGTTGAATTTAGGCTTCTGTGATCCATATCAAGATTATTAAGATGATTTTCGGCAATAATCACATCGAAATTCATTTTTCGACGTGTTTCAAACCAATAAGTGTGGTTCATCATCAGGATGAGATGAAGAATCAGATCATGGCCCCAAGTTAAATAGAGAGAACCAACATTCAACGACTACTTTTGACCAAGGAGACAACTACAAAGGACAGGGCAAGAACTACATTGTTGTTGCCCTGTCCTTTGTAGTTGTTTCCTTGGTCAAAAGTAGCTTTTGAATGTTGGTTCTCTCTATTTAAATTTGGGCCATGATCTGATTCTTCATCTCGTCCCGACGATGAACCACACTTGTTGGTTCGAAACGCGTCGAAAAGTGAATTTCGATGTGATTATTGCCGAAAATCATCTAAATAATCAAGAATTATATTATTCAATATTTTTCTATGCTACATAAAGGCCCCTTGATTTTCAAATATAATCTTAGGCAAGAATTTTGTTATCCTAGTGGCTATGACTTTTGTGAGGATTTTATACACAAAATTACAAAGGGAAATAGTTTTGAATTGAGAGAAGTTCAGAGGATTTGTTTCTTTAGGAATTAATGCAAGAAAATAAGAGTTTGCATTTCCCCCAATATTGTCTTTCCTTCTCATCCTATTTAGCATTCTCAGCAAATCCTTTTTATCAAAGGCCATAAAGTATGATAAAAAATAATAGTAAAACCATCTAGTCCAGGGGGATTTTCTGGTTCCAAAGTCCAAATTTCTTCCACGACCTCCAATTCTTCTATGTCTTTGACTAATTGATGATTGGAAGATTTTGTGACAATTGATGTTATACATGCTAGAAACTCTTCAGCTTGCTCCAAATCTACATCTTTGCCTTCGGTGTAAGTAGCCTGAAAATGAAGAAATTCCTCTTGCTTTATATCAGTAGAGGTAGTCAGTCTTGGCTTACCTTTAAGCACGATTTATCTTTCTATGTTTCATATTTCCCTGGCCTTGGCCTTCTTATGGAAGAAGGAAGTGTTTTGGTCACTCGTTTGAAGCCAAAAACTTCTTTATTTCAATCTCATGTACTCTTCTTCTTGTCAACTTGTTGAGAAGATTTTCCTAGTAAGCTCCTTTTCTTTTTCTATATTCCAATTTTTCACCTGACAATTTTCAATCAAATTTTGACGTTTTTGAAGTTGTTTTACCAACGAAAACCTCATTTGTCTTAGAGGTTTATAATGTTCCTTCACCATATTCTTCGTTCTTGCTTCACCACTTTTAGTTTTGACTTCTACACAAAAGAGGGAGATTCAATGGCATGAATCATCTAGGCTTGTTTTGTTATATTTGTGACCTTATCCTCCTTAAACAAGTCTGGACTATATCTAAATGGGATTGTGCCTAAATTTTCCAAATGATCAATCGATAGAGAAATTGGCTGATGATCAGACCTTACAACCAAAATTGAAGTAGTACAATCCATCCCTTAAAGGAGCTAGTTTCTATGCATTGGAAAGCAGTCCAATCACATTGTTATATGACTTTCCCCACTTATTTTGTTCGTCCAGGTTTATTTATCTTTCTTTGGAGGTATATATAACAAGTCCCAATCACTCATTAGATCCACTTTTCTTTCTCTAAAGGGGTCACAAATGAGGCTACCCCCATGCTTCTAATAGGAGTAGTGAATGGTATTAAAATCCCTCCTACAATTATGCTATTAATATGCCACCATCCTTCTTTTAAGGAGTTAAGTGAGTCCGAGGACTCCAAATTTTCTCCATATATTATTGGAACATAAACATTGATGACATAACTATGCTCCCTCATATCCTTTCTTTCAAATAACGATGCTATTTAGAATTTATATTTCATACTATCAATTAAAGTGAAAAAGGAGCCTAGCAAAAAAGTACCTAGTCCGCAAGATGCTCCATGTGATCTTTGCGCCATTTTGGTACCATCTCATTGGAAGTATTTTGCTATATTAACTGCTTATGTTTCTTTGAGCTTAGTTTCATGAAGAATATGAATCGAAGGTCGTTCCTTCTTTACTAAGTCTTTAATCGACATGAATTTTTAGGGGCTTCACAAACCCCTTATGTTCCATGATATAATTTCCATCATATTTTGGAGGTGTTTTTTGTTTTACCTCCTCCCTCTTCTATTTCTTTCTAATCCTTTTTCGTTAATGGCTTGAAAATATTAGTGATTACAAGTTGATTTTTCATCTTCTTGTGTTGTTTTGCTTCTAATTCTCGTGTCATCCTCTTCTAGGGCCTTCCTTTCTTTACTTATTACTCTCTATTTATTGACTACTGATCTCAACAACCCAATTAAGGGTTTGGGCCTTGTTTCTAGTCATTATTCTTGACGTGTTACCTTTTGTCTCCTTTAGCTTCTTTGGTTTTCCACGAACTTCATTTCCTCATCTTCCTAACAATATTTTATCATTATCCTTTGGGGTCGAGTTTTTAACTTATTTTTGAGTTAGGCCTAAGGTTTCATTTCTTCATCATTCTTTGGTTCTTTGATTTCCCCTTTGTCATTTTTCAACATTCCTAGCTTCCTCTTTGGGAGCCGCTTTGGTTTGTTATGATTTTTTTCCTCCTTGTCGTTTTCTTATTGATACTGCAAGGTCTCAAAAGGATTTGTTGAATATGAGGCCACATTTCTACCTTGTGTAGATTGGGATTTTTTTTACTATCATCTTTCCCTTATTTCCTCCCTTTCTATGAATTTTCCATTGCTCCTCTTGCACTACTATTGTATCCTCTAATTTTCTTGCTTGAGCCTTCTTACCGTCTCTTGCAAAGTGACCATAATCATGGTAGTTTCTACATTTTAAAGGGAAATTGCTCATGGTAAATACTTTGGTGGTGGATCCATTCCCCCTACGTAAGATTTATTTATGAGGGAAACCCTTTCTTAAGATCTACTTCAATGCATATCTGTGTGCATGCAAACTGGAAGCCTTTGCATTTAACATTATCCAAATATTTCCCCAACCCATTGTCTATCACACACAAATAGTCATCACTCCAACATGAGAGTTATACCCTTGTAAGCTTGACCCACTAAGAGTGCATTTGGTATGTCTTCATTTAGATCAAAACCTAGTGATCATTTGTTCAAATACATGCCTTTGGCTGCAAATAAACATGCTCAATTTATGAACATTACATCTTTGTCTTCCTTGTATTTGAACAAAAAAAGAAAAAAGCTCATTCCCACATATGTACATTCCAATATTTCTTTTCATCTGTGGCTTCCATGTCTTATCCAACCATAATTCCACGAATATTGAGGACGACTACATTCTTGTGAACTTCTCTACTAGAAGACGATTTGAAAATGCCAAGGAAGTTCACCTGAAAGCAGTGGGAAGAGCCATCGAGGGTATCATCTCCACCGTCTTCACAAATTTTGCATGTGCTTCCTTGGTTAGAGGCTTCTTGGGGAGAGAAGCAACAAGGTTTTGTAAGGTTGAAACGTTGTTTGATGGAGGGGGATAAGCCCCCTCCAATAAAGACATCCTATGATCGTAGCTAAGGTTTCACTGAGGGTTTAGCAAGAGTTGCAAAATATTGTGTAAAGATCATCGTCCAATATATTTTATAAAATTGTTATTAATAATAATTTAATTTTTTTAATAAATATTAAAAAAAAATTGTAAATCTTGAAATTTTTTACTTTTAATGGAATGCTTATTTTGGATAAAAAAAATTAATACAATGAAATTATTAATTAAAAAACGATCATATCTTTTTTTTTACAGGAACGGTTATGGACATTTTATATTAATCTTGGGCAAAATGCCAAAATCTGGTTACATTATAAGCTTCTTTGTCCTTATGCATTTCTTCGCTAAGAATGTAGTTGAAGCTTACAAGTTTCTTCCTTGGATAGACCCTCGCTGAGCTAATTTCAGAGATTTTCCCCCACTTGAAAATACAAACAAATTGATTTAGTAATAGACAGTAGAACATGGCAGCAGTCTAATTATGGAATGGGTTCCCATGATTCTTCTTCCTCTTTCAGCTTGGTCCCGGCAGAGAGAAGGACAACTTTATTGGCTTCGATGTCCGCCTTTTTATTATGGATTCTCAACACGTGGTAGTACTTCAAATCCTGAAAGTTGTTTTCCAAACCTTTGATCCTGGTGATCAGCCTTGCTAGATTGAGGTCCGGTACTGGAGTGTTGGAGACCATTGCATTTATAATGACTTGAGAGTCGCCTATGACAAATGCTTCATTTATGTCCAGTTCTTTAAGGGTCTTGAGTCCTTGGAAGAGGGCCAAGGCCTCAACTTGAATGCTGGTAGTGTAGCTTAGGAGTGAATTTTTTCCCCGGTTTGATTTAGAACAACACCTCCTGCCCCAGCTTTGCCCGAATTTCCCTTTGCTGCTCCATCAAAGAAAAGGAAGTGCCTTGCTTGCGATTTAAGACATTCTTGGAAGTCATTCTCGGATTTTCTTATTTGCCATTCTTTGATAATGGGGGCTTTTTTGACTGCTGGATGAAATTGAAATTAAAATCATTAATAAATAATAATTAATTAATTACTAATAATTAATTAAATAGTTTATGAATTTTGGATAGAGAGTGATTGGTGGGAAAATATCTTAGACATGATGGAGATATAATCTTGCCAAACTTACGAAAATAAATAATAATAATAATAATAAACAACTAATTTAATAATAATAATTTATTTATTTATAAACTAATAATAATATTTACTGATGATGATGATGGTGGTGGTGGTTAACATCCACTGAGACCAAACTTTGGTCTATCGGACCTAAAGAAACGAATTATTTAGTTTGATTTAAGATTTTATTCCTATGCTCAAAAAGCTTGGAGAGAAGCCTCACGAGATAACTGTAATTTTGACATCGTAAAAGGCTAGGAAGGAAAGTATTGCAACAAAGATTTTGAAACTGAGATCTAATGTGGTTGTACGCGGGGCACTCTAAGAGGAAGTGATTTTCATCCTCGATGTTCATATTCTCACAGAGATGGTAGAACCTTTCCATCCATGGTGTTTCAGGAACTATCCAACGCCCCGTTTATTTATGGAGTTCATGCGAGTTCGTTCTAATCTTGGCTATATTAATTTTCTTCTTTGAGCTAGTTAAAATAGAGAGATACTTTTGATTTTCTAGGGTGGGGTTGATGACCTCCTTATAATATCTTAATTTCTTTTAGCTGCTAAATCTTTCTCACACCACATTTTTTCCTTTAAACTTAGAAGTAAAAATATTTTTAATGTCATTAATGTTTTGCAATGCAACATTCTCGTCGATCTCCCAATGGTTTAACCAGGCCTTAGTGTCTTTATACCAACCTTGTTTGAGCCTTAAGTGGTTTTGGCTGGAATTTAAAGGTAGCTTAGGAAGTCTATGGTCTCCTACGTTATTGAGTTTGTGCTTGTACAACAAAAACCTAGTCATAGCTAGGCTCTTGATAGGGGAAAGACCCACTTCTATAAGGAGAATAGGATAGGGTGTGTTGCTTTTAATTTTGAGGTTATACGTTATAAAACGCTTCTAGATTTTCTCAATCTTTCTCCAGAATTCTCTAGAGATGCTACAACCCCAAACCTCACATCCATATAAGATAACTGGAGTGACTAAAGTTTCAAAAAAGAACTTCTTTTTATCCCACATTACGAGGTTTGTCGTTTTACAATTATTTTCAAGAAAAAATTAAGCTTAATCCTTTTCTCAATGCTATAGTTCCAGTTGAGCTTGTGATGATTATCAATTCCTAAGTACTTCTAGGAAGACACTTCCTCCAAGTTACTATTTTCATACATAAAATTAGCGTAAGTGTCCTTCTTGGATTTGATAATCATTTTTGTTTTGTCAGTGTAACAGTCATACCCATGGTAGAGCAGAAATCCTTAAGAAGTCTAAGTTGCTTATCAAGATTAGATGGGCACCTTGCGAGAAGAACAATATCATCAGCGTAGAGAAGAAGGATGATGACTATCCCAGCTAAGATCGTGCCAGCACATCCTGCTTCCTCTAAACAACTTTCTAGCTTGTCGATGAAAATTCCAAATAGGGTAGGGGAGAGGGGGCAACCTTGTTTAACTCCAATATTACACTTAATATCTTTGGACCACCCCTCATTGCTCTTTAACTTGGCAATTACATTCTCATATAACCTTATAGCGGCAGCTCTCAACTCAAAAGGAACCTTTAGCTCTTCTAATATGTTCCAAAGGTTGTTTTTAGGAACCCTATCGAAAGCCTTTCTAAAGCCCACCAAGCAACGAAAGAGATTGGATTTATCATTGTGGCATTCCTCCACAATGATCCTAAGCATAATGAGGTGGTCTGTTGTTGAGTGCTGCTTTCTAAAGCCCGCTTGGCCTTTAGCCTACTTACCTTCACTTTCAAGCCATATGCTCAACTTCCTTTCCAAAATAATACCATATAACTTGGCTAGGAGAGCACTGATCATAATTCTCTGATAATTAGAGGGGTTATTTATTTCCCCACTTTTAAAAATAGGGATAATGAGGCTTTGAGTCCATGGTTTAAGGAACCCTTGCTTGACCGCTTGATTGAAAAGCTTGTGAATGTGGGGGATGAGGACAGGACCTCCAATTTTTAAGATTTCCACCTGGTAACCTTCAATGTCCTTAGCTTTCCCATTAGCCAAGCGATTAACCCCAAAATCAATGTCTTTTAATGAGAAAACTTCTTTCGTTGTGAGCAGGGTTTCAAAGTTATCCATGACATTTGGAGATTCATAAAGCTTTTTAAGATAGGAATTCCAGTCGTGTAAAGCAATTTTATTATTATCTTTAGTTTTCCTAGTTAGAATCTGCCTCCAAAATTTCTTAGGAGCTACCTTAGAGAGGTGTAAGAGATTCTCTTGTCTTTTACGAATATACTGCCTTTTTTTCCTTTTAGTTAGGGCTTTGTATATTTTTATCTTGCCAATTTTAAGAGATTCATCAACAACTTCCTTAATTGCTCTCCTCACACTTTTACAATCTTTGTCATACCATGGGTTGGTTTTGTTATTTATTTTATTACTTATCTTACCAAAATAAATAAATAATAATAATAATAATTAACTAACCTAGTAATAATAATTAATTAATTTAGAATTTAATAATAATATTTAATAATTAATTAATTAATTTCATTTGAAATTAGGTCATGGAGGATTTTCATGTCAATACTAAATATTGTGAGTAATTTAATTAATTTAAATAGCATAAACGTATAAATAACAATTGCTACATAGTAGCTACTCCCCGAACTTAGTTTAAATGTAACTAAATTAAAATAAAAATATTAAATTCAAATTAGTGTTAAGGTTTAAAATTTGGTTAATTTAGATTCTATTAATTGGTAAATTGAGATATTTGGTTATTTGTAATTCACCGTTGTTAGGGTGGAAAATCCAATCCTAGCTAACAACAATAATAATAAATTTTTGATTGGTTACATGTTGGAAAGTTATTTTTGTATATATAAACAAATTGATTGCAGAACAACTAATATTTTTTCTAAAGAGATATTGCAATCTATAGAATAATAAATAAAAGAAATAAAATTGCACACTCATTCGACATATGAAGTTAATATCTTGTCAATTAGTTTCCAAGTTTCTTCAGTAATAGTAGATAACAACTAACCATTAATATTATGCCTCAAATTATGTAAATAATGTCATGGAAAACATGGAAAATATCATATGATTATTTAAGTTATAAATTTTTTCTCATACACTCGCTTTATTAAGAAATATTAATGGTGTATGACTTTATTAAGGAATACTAAAGTGTGCACCTAATTAATTAAAAAAATGATAAAAAAAATAAAAATTGTAATTTAAAAACATAGACTTGAAGATAAAAATGAATTGTGAATATAAAAATTATATTTTAAAATGAAATTCACAAATATTCTATAAATGAATTATCTCATAAATTCCATAAATATTTTTATCTTCATAGATAAACTAAACCCAACCACAGTTAATTCTAAATTTATTTAAAAAAATAAAGCAACAACTAATTCACAACGACCGACACATATGAAATAAACCATGGACTCAACACCTAGATAAATCTCTAAATGCGCCTCGCCACAACATTAAATGTTACTGTCAGGTTGTTGAGACCCAAACACCTCATTAGGGTGATAATGTGGCGAAGTATTAGATCTTTTTTGTCTTGCTTTGAGTGAAATTAGTCGTAGCATTTGACCTATATGCATCGGACCAGAGCATCAAACATAGTTGTTAGATTCTTTAGAAGTACAAGAGTATGACTATCCATTCAATGACCAATGAAATATGCATTAAAATTCAAGTATTTTCATACCACGAGTTATGAGAAATAATTTTATAATATCTTCAAAATAATAATAAATAGCATTATTATTTTGGCAGGACCAGGAAGAACTTTAGGTTCCCATATTTTTGTTTTTGATTGAAGGAAAACATGCAGCCCCCTCAGGGGGAGGGAGACGCGCCTCCCCCAAAAAACGACAACCAAAAGAGTCGGATCGAAGATACTGACAGTGAAGACAAGCACAATGATAGCAACGTTGAAAGTAGTAAGCAGTTGAACTCTGAACAAGCACATAAAGACAAGCCTAAAGCGAGTTCTTCCACCTGCAAACCAGTCGCCACTCACAGGCCAAAAGTGGAATTACCCAGCCATCGAATCAATGCCATAATACAATTTATGAGGGATCACGCTCTGATTGGCAAGTTTATTGGAATATGGCCAAATGAAAAAGCGTTAAGAAGTTGGATCAACTCCAAATGGCATCCAAAATGACACATCACTCTGCACCTAGGGCCAAAGGGGTTTTTTATTGCAGTCTTTAACTGCCTGGAAGACAGAAACAGGGTTTTGGATGGAGGTCCATACTTCTTTAACTCTGCAGGACTTTTTCTCAAAGGATGGATTGAACGTTTCAATTCAGATAAGGAAGACTTAAGCTATGCACCTGTGTGGATAAGGCAGTATTCACTACCGTGGGAGTACTGGGAAGAGGAGTCCCTCCAGGCGATTGGTAATGCTCTAGGCGAGTTCATCAAGGTAGCAGAGGATACAAAGTTATGCAGATACACTTCATATGCTCGGATCTGTGTTTACATGGACCTCAAACAAGCTCTGCCAGATACGGTGCAGGAAATGTCATGATTTAGGCCACCTCTATAGAGACTGTCTGCTGAATAGGAAACCCCCATCTCAAATGGATTCAGATAATCCAACGCCTGATGGTTTTACCAAAGTGCTGAATCGCAGAAGGGGACATAAAAAATCATCAGCCACCACCAAGACCAATCCGGTTGATCCATCAAAACCCTCAACAAGAAATAGCTTCGTAGCCCTAGCTAGTGATGACATTCAAGATCCTGATAATACACCCTCAAATGAAAAGGAATCCAGCAAAGAAAAGATTAACGAAACTCCACTGCAGGCAGGGGAAAAAGTAGTAGACGAATCGGCTCATCTCTCCAAATCTACATCCCAGACTTGGAGCTTCCTTGGAATGGAAATTGATGATACGAATCCCAGTGTAACGGCCGAGAAGGAAAGTGATGGGAACTTTCAAGAACCCCAGCTCATGGAGGAAGACATTGAGTCTATTGATATTGGTGAGCTGGACATTCTAGGCCTAAAACAAGCCTGTAAAATAGGAAACTTCGACAAAATACCTGACAGACAAGTGGATAATCTGGTGGAAGTCCTCAATCGTGCTCAAAAGAAGTACTCTCTAGGAGTTCAGATTGGCAGTCAATGGGATGGGAAATTTATCACCAAAGACAGTAAAAAGAGAGGAAGGAAAACCACTCTGGAAAGAACTATCAAGATAGGAGAAGTGTTAGTTGAATCAGGCCGATATGCCAAGTTAACCAAGTACTTCAATGTCAACCCCAAACCTTCTCAATGAAGTTGATCTCATGGAATATTAGGGGGCTCAATAGCCCAAGGAAAGGCAGACTTCTAAAAAACATGCTCATGCAGGAAAAACCAACCATTCTCTTTCTGCAAGAAACAAAATGTAACTCGACAGTCTTGGAAAAAATAGCAGCAAAGGCCTGGCCGGGAGGGCTAGTAACAGTTGTTGATGCTCAGGGCGCGTCGGGAGGACTGGCAGTTCTCTGGGATGCGCGAGTAATTCAACTGGATAATATACATGCAAATAAGAACTTCATTCAAGCAATATTTCACATAATCGGCACCAATATCAATGGCCATATGACAAATGTGTACTTCCCTCAGGAAACCATGCACAAAGCTGAAATTCTGGACACCTTATCGCAGCTGAACTCAGAAAGGCTGCACCCGCTATGGATATCTGGAGGTGACTTTAATATGATAGCAAGAATGGAGGAAAAAAAGGGAGGCAGAAGCAGAGGCAATAGAGATGGGACCATATTAAAAGATTTTATTCATAATAACTGGCTGATTGATATCCCTACAAACGATGGCCTATTCACTTGGAACAACAAAAGGGAAGAACCACACCAAATAGCCTCTCGTCTTGATAGATTTCTCCTATCAGATAATGCAACTCACCTAGGTGGAGAATTCATTGCCTCTATCCTTCCTGTTTCGGGCTCTGATCACTGGCCAATAGCTCTCCATTGGAATCGCCCCGGCAACAGTATTCGGCGCCCCTTCCGGTTTGAGGCTTTTTGGTTAACTCATCCTGAGTTTAATGAATTTGTTAGAACAACCTGGCTCAAATTCAATCCCTCTGATGGCACCAAAATGTCTATATTCCAGCGGAAGCTGAAGTATCTCAAAGGAGAAATTAAACGCTGGAACCATTCCACTTTTGGCAACATCTTCAAAGCTCAGGCAACCCTCAATCAAGAAATGAAGATTATTCAGCAAAGGATCATCACAGAAGGGCATTCTGAAGATCTAGTAAAGCAGGAGCAATATATAGAAAACCAAATCCTTGATAGGGCTTTACAGGAGGAAACTCTTTGGAGGCAAAAATCAAGGGTTAAGTGGCTGAAGGATGGGGAAAAGAATACGAAATTCTTTCACAAAACTACAGTGCAACGAAGAATGAATAATCATATTTCCCACATCAAAAATGATCAAGGGAGCAGAATTGAAACTCATGAAGGTATTGAAGAGGAGTTCCTCAGGTACTTCAAACAGGCGCATCAAGAACCCAACATAGATCGAACAGAGGCTATTGATAAAGTTACAAGACACATTCCCAAATTAATCACTGAAGAACATAATCTTCTCCTCCTCAAGCCCACAAGCCTTCAGGAGGTTGAGATTGTTGTGCATCAGCTGAAAGCAGGGAAAGCTCCGGGTCCGGATGGATTCACATCCAACTTTTTTCACAATTTCTAGGATCTAATCAAAATGGAAGTCTGGCAAGTTGTTGAAGAATCAGGCACTTTGAGATGGATGTACCCAGGACTGAATGCAACCTTCATTGCATTAATTCCCAAAGCAGAGGAATCTAATACTCCGGACAAATACAGACCGATTTCTCTCTGTAACATCATATACAAGATTGTCTCCAAGGTTATAGCTTCCAGATTGAAACCTCTGCTCCCTTTTATTATCTCTCCAGAACAATCTGGATATGTGGAAGGACGACAGATCATGGATGGCATTATTTTAACTCATGAAATAATCCACTCCCTGAAGCATTCAAAAAAACCAGGTATGATGCTCAAAATTGATTTGTCTAAAGCTTTTGATAGTCTAAGCTGGGTTTACATACAAAAAATTCTAACTGCCTTTGGATTTGCCCCTTCTTGGGTTAGATGGGTTATTAATCTATTATCCTCCTCGTTCTTCTCTGTTCTCATCAATGGTATCCCATCGCCCACGTTCCGTCCCTCCAGAGGTATCAGACAGGGAGACCCGCTCTCACCTTTTCTTTTTGTCATTTTAGCAGAAGGACTGGGTCGCAGCATTAAATCTGCTCTTCTATCCCAAAGCCTCAAAGGCCTTTCTTTTTACCATTCTCCCTCCTACTCTCATCAGCAATTCGTGGACGATAATATGTTATTTGGTCATCCCTCTGTTCAAGAAGCTCGTATCTTCAAATCCATCCTTTCAAATTTCTCTGATGCTTCTGGGGCCCTTATTAACAGAGTCAAGTCACAAATTTTTTTCTTCAATACCCCTCCTCCCACCCAAAGAGCCATAGCCCGCATTCTTGGTTTTACCATTGCGTCTCTTCCTTCTAAATACCTGGGGGCCCCCTTAATTGCCTCGGCTCTCAAGCATTCCTCCTGGAAAGACCTTTTAGAAAAGCTAGAAGCAAGACTGTTCCTATGGACTCACAGAGCTCTTAACATGGCCAGCCGGCTTGTGCTCATTAAAGTTGTTCTTCAGTCCATGCCCCTTTACCTTTTCTCAATTCTCGCAGCTCCTAAATGGGTTCTAAAAGAAATAAAGAAGCTTCAGCGCAATTTCTTATGGGGTAATTCAGGCCCCAATCGAAAGTGGGCTCTGGTCAAATGGGACAATGTCTGTCTTCCAAAGAAAGCTGGAGGTATTGGGCTAAGAGACCCAGGGCACAGTAATGCGGTAATGGGCGCTAAAATTTGGTGGAGATGGCTCTCAAATCCCAGCACTCCTTGGGCCTCCCTATGGATGGCAAAATATGCGAACAATACCCCCATTGAAGAAAGAATCAGAATGTCAGAGGTAAGCACAGGTTCAGCTATCTGGAATTCGGCCATTCAACATCGAAACCTAATACAATAGCATTGCTTCTGGGAAGTTAAGAATGCTAACACAGCACGGTTCTGGGAAGACTCCTGGCAGCAGCTCCCAAAAATCAAAGACACTCTCTCCAACCTTCCAGAACAAGATATAAATCAGTTCGATGAATCAATTATGGGATTCTTCCTCCACACAAGAATACAGAAAATGGAAGAAAGCCAATCAGATTCTGTCGCACAGCACAGAGCAAATACAACTCTCTCTCTCCTCAGAATTACAAAAGCGGCAAATCCTCTCCTCAGCAGGAATGGATGTTCTCAGATGGGGATATGAAGAGAAAGGTATTTTCACCACTAGGGAAGCATATAAAGTAATTATTAAGGAAAGGATAACCAAAGATATTTTATGGGATAAGATCTGGAATTCATCTAATTGGCCGAAGGTGTCTACTTTTTTGTGGCTTCTATGTCATAACAAGATTCTCACTTGGGATAACCTCAGAAAAAGAAGTTTCTTTGGACTATCTATATGTCCTAACTGCAAGCAAGTAGAGGAATCAACGTTACATCTAATGCAAACCTGTCAACTAGGACGGAAACTGTGGGAAAAGGTTACATTCCGCTGTCAAAAAGAAGGCAGAGTGCATGGGGATATTAAAGGCACACTTCGCAATTGGAGTCAAGAGCCATATCAAAGCAAACTCTTAAATACATTGTGGCAGCTTATTCCTGGTCTCCTGATGTCGAACATCTGGAAAGAGTGGAATAGGAGAATCTTCAAAAATCAATCAATGTCTATTGAGCAGATATGGACTGGGCTAAACCAAAACATTAAAGAAACCCTATCTATCAAAGCCTGGTCCCAAGAAGATTATCCATCACTCCCGCAGGAACAAACTATCTGGGCCAATTGGAAGATTCACTTAGATCATCAATTCACTATTAATGACAATCCCACTAAGAGTCACAATCTTCCAATAAGTTGGACTCCACCGCCAATCAACATGTTTCAACTCAACTTTGATGGAGCTTCAAGGGGAAATCCTAGAAAAGTAGGATATGGAGGAGCCTTCAGAGACCATCATGGAATTCCCTTACTGACCTTTCTTGGCTCAAAAGGCTGGGACTCCAATAATTCAGCGGAATTGGAAGGATTATGGCGCGGTCTTAATCTAGCTCAAGACAGAGGATTTTTTCCACTAATTATTGATGGGGACTCGCAAATCATCATAAAAATGGCCACAAAGCTCATGCAAGGATCCCCCATTCATAAAGTCAGTAGCAGCTGGAGAATGGCTCAAAGACTCGAGCTAATAAACCAATGGCTCTCTCAACACCAAGCAATTTCTTTCAAACATATCAGGCGGGAAGGAAATAAGCTGGCTGACTTTCTTGCTAATCTAGGAGTGGATACTGAAATGGATTTCTTTGATGGCCCAATCTCCAGCATAGCCTCAGAGAATCAACTCTTAGATTTTCATACCATTGTGAAGAATGACATGAATCAGAAGTTGGATACACACCCGGATGCGGGTGTTATTAATATGTATTAATGAACCGCATGCAGAGAGGGCAGCTGTCCTGGCACCTGGACGGTGGAGGCAGCTTACACACTCCCGCAGCATATGATATGAAAGGTGAAAGGCGCAGTATTATGGCTCTGTTAATGGCATTCAATGCGCATTCGGCTCGAGAAATTCGGCAAGGTGATTTAACTATGGCCCGCTCTTTGGTCTCTGCAAGTGACATTCGAAGCTCCTTCTTCCTTTGTTCGTTATTTTTTCCGCACCCCTGCTCTGTTCAGGTTGTCTGGAAGCTCCTCTGGTTCTTCAGTTCGGTTTATTCAGCCTATGCCTGGTCCCCTCCCCTCCAGCTCTGGACATCTTCTCTGCCTGAGCTCCTTGTTCATCCTGCCATGGCTCGACGTCGCGGAGTCCCACGTCATGGTGGTAATTCGGGCAATCGCAGAGTCTCTCGTCATCGTGGTGGTTCTGCTCCTCAGAACATCACTCCTTTAGCCTTTGCCTCTCTGTCCCCCCCGCTTTCTGATCATTCTCGACCCTCTTTGAATAGTTCCTTTCAAACCACCCGTTTTAAGTTCAGGAGCAGGCTTGATAAGCCTTTGATTTCTGCCAATATTACTGTAATTTTTACGGAGGAGGAAGATGCGCCCAGTAGTTCGGACAACATTTCCATGTCTCAGTCCCAGTCTCAGAATGCAAGCGAATTTCAAGGTCAGATTGTTGGGGTAGTGCTCAACGTTGACAATATGCAGAACAAGGATGGATTCCAGGAAGCCCTTCAACCCCAGCCAACATCTTCACAGGATCGAGTTCTTGCTTGTGAACCAGTGCACTTTTCAGGAAGCATTCTGAATCTTGTAATCCCTCCAGATGGCAGTGTTCTCGATGTTGAAGATAACAAAATGGTTACCTGGATTGGCTCTCCTAGCCAGGTAAACAAGGACGCGACCAACTCTCATACTCATGATTAAAGAATTCTGGTTCAAAGACTCTGTCAACATTCTCGTGTATGATCTGTCGTTCTCAAGTTATGCATCTATGGTTTTTGTTCTATCTGATCATGCCTTTGGCATTGCTTTTAGTATAAGTATGAATCGCTATAGTTTTCAGTTCAGAAATACTTATGGCCTAGACAACCTGGTTTTTGATTTTTTTGTAATGGTGGCTACAAAAGACTGTATCTCAGCAAAC
Organism: Pinus tabuliformis; assembly: GCA_031772625.1. NCBI lineage: Eukaryota > Viridiplantae > Streptophyta > Pinopsida > Pinales > Pinaceae > Pinus > Pinus tabuliformis. The sequence continues at coordinate 574,279,173 of CM062809.1, forward strand.
GAAGAGCTGCCTCTGAAGCTGTTATGTCAACTATAGGTCTGCTTAGCTTTTTGTCTTCTAGTTTTCTTCAATTCTCGCTTCAAAGTCTCTCAATTATGTAAGATGATTGAAGAAAGCTATATGTATAAGCTTCTTTGGTGGAGGGTTGGCTTTGGCCCCCTCAGAGGTCTAGGCCTCTCTGTAAATTTTTTTATCTTTTTTTAATAGAAATAGTCTTTACTCAGAAAAAAATAATAGATAGCATTATAGAAAAATGTTAATAATTATTTTTTTTTAATGATAAATAGAAAAAATAATCTGTAAAGTTTTATTCTATGAAATTGGAAATTATTTAATAGATTTGAGTAAAGTAATGGGTGGTTAACCTAAAACCAAATGCATAATACCTATTAAGATAAAGATAATAAATAATATTATATTTTGACCTTGAAAAATAAATAAATAGATAACAATGTCATTTGAAAGAATAATCTTCTTAAATATTTTTTTTTAATTTTCATGGCCTTTTGTTTTATGTCTCTCTTTTTATATATAAAAAAATAAAAAATAATTGAGATGCAGTGATGTTATCAATCAGTGAGTTGTGGAAGGTAAGGAACAATGGAAGAATATCTTTGATCTTAAGAAGCTCAAGGGATTTAATCAATGGTTCTTCACGGCTTATAATATATACAATATATGAGTACCTATATATTGACTTGAAAGGAATTGATAATATTTTTTTATCCTCGCTGGGCTAGAAACATGATATTTGATCTATTCAAAATAGAAGAAGTATTTATTAGTGTGAAAAGTTCAAGTAGTTTTTTATGGTTAATTTTATTTAGTAATTAATTGGAAGGGTTGATAATTACATGTTTTAGCAACATATCTACCTTGGAGTAGTTTAATTTGACCAAAAATAATTTGAATGGATGGATCACTAAAGAGATCTCTAAATTGCATGAGCTAGAGTTTTTGAACCTTTTATCTCTCAGTGTATGTTGGCTAATCTGAAAAGGAATTTAGTTTTGCACATTAGTGTAGAAACATGATATTTGATTTATTCAAAATAGAAGAAATATCTATTAGTATGAAAAGTTCAAGTAATTTTTTATTGCTAACTTTATTCAGTAACCAATTGGAAGGGTTGGTCATTACATCTTTTAGCAACATATCTATCTTGGAGTAGTTTAATTTGACCAAAAATAATTCGAATGGATGGATCACTAAAGAGATCTATAAATTGTATGAGCTAGTGTTTTTGAACATTTTATCTCTAGTCTATGTTGGCTAACCTGAAAAGGAATTTAGTTTTCCACATTAGTGTAGAAACATGATATTTGATTTATCCAAAATAGAAGAAATATCTATTAGTATGAAAAGTTCAAGTAATTTTGATTGCTAACTTTATTCAATAACCAATTGGAAGGGTTGGTAATTACATTTTTTAGCAACATATATATCTTGGAGTATTTTAATTTGACTAAAAATAATTTGAATAGATGGATCACTAAAGAGATCTCTAAATTGCATGAGCTAGAGTTTTTGAACATTTTATCTCTTAGTCTATGTTGGCTAATCTAAAAAGGAACTTAGTTTTCCACATTAGTGTAGAAACATGATATTTGATTTATCCAAAATAGAAGAAATATTTATTAGTATGAAACGTTTAAGTAACTTTTGGTAGCCAACTTTATCCAGTAACCAATTGGAAGATTTGGTCATTGCATCTCTTAATAACATATATATCTTGGAGTAGTTTAATTTGACCAAAAATAATTTGAATGGACTGATCACTAAAGAGATCTCTAAATTACATGAGCTAGAGTTTTTGAACATTTAATCTCTCAATTTATGTTGGCTAATCTGAAAAGGAACTTAGTTTTCCACATTAGTGTAGAAACATGATATTTGATTTATCCAAAATAGAAGAAATATCTATTAGTATGAAAAGTTTAAGTAACGTTTGAATGCTATCTTTATCCAGTAACCAGTTGGAAGATTTGGTCATTGCATCTCTTAGTAACATATCTATCTTGGAGTAGTTTAACTTGACAAAAAATCATTTGAATGGATGGATCAATAAAGAGATCTCAAAATTGCATGAGTTGGAGTTTTTGAACATTTTATCTCTCTGTCTATGTTGGCTAATCTGAAGAGGAACTTAGTTTTCCACATTAGTGTAGATTCAATTGGAGAGAATAAATGTTGATGGGGATGTCCTTTATACTTATTTATTGAAAGCAAGAGACTAATGAGAAAAGGTGATAATAGTAGGAGTAACCTAATAATATCAAAGTGGGATACCTAATAAATGTGGATGAGAAGATGTCATTGGTATCCCATGAGTGGGGTTTGGAACTAGGGAAGTGGTTGTTGTGTTTATAGCATGTGAGGGAGAAATGCATCAGCTTTATGCCCCCCAACAGATGACCATTTTATAGGGTGTCTTGATTCCATAGTTAAGGATTTAAAAGCCCAAGTTTCCACCAAATTATAGTAAAATATGAGTGTGTAGTGAAAAATAAATTCAATGTAAATTATTATGGATATGAATTCGTTAAAATTTTAAGGTGTTCTAATTTGGTTATTTAATATGTATTAAAGATAATGTTTCTTTAACTTCTTTCTCCTACATGATTTAATTAATATATATGAAAATAAAATATTATTTTAATTTATGATGCAGGATCATCTGTTCAAGTCAACAAGATCTAAGAGGTATCTTCATATTTCTTAGAGGGAGTGGGTTCCCTTAATTTAATTTAAGTAAAAATTAATGTAATTAAAATATAGGGATTTGAATTTCTAATCTAAATATAGATTTATTTAGGAAATACAGAATTATTCCCTCATTGACATGTAATATATTATTTAAGGAGAGTTGTTGAGGAGTTAGAGGTTTTAGTATTAGATTTGATATTTTCCTTATTTGAAAGATTAGATCCACCTTTGGTGGATCTCAAAAAAACCATTCTATTGTATATAGACAAATCCATAATGATTAGAAGATAGAAGGGAATAGAAGAGATAATAGGAGATAACCAAGAGAGGCTAAGGGACCAAGAGAGGTTTGAGAGGAAGAGTCGAAAGGGCCAATTATTGTGTAAATCAGGCCATACTATACATATATGGTGTTAATAGAAATTGTGTGAGATTGTCCTCCATTATTGTGTATGCATGATCTATATGTTCAACTGATGTGTATATACTCCATGAAGGATTGAATTGGTGAAGTCATGGTAGAAGAATGTAAGCAGAAATAATCAATCCTCACAAGCAATAAGAGGTATTCAGGAATTCTTTGTGAATAAGAAGTTTTGAGTCCATGCATGCTAGGTCTTGATAGAAAGTCATGTAAATGATCAGATTTGGCACAATCGAAGTGAATTATGAACAAGTAATTGGAATATCCATGTGTGAACAATTGTAACAAGTTAGAATTTTCCCATTAGTTTTAATTGAAGTTTCCATTAAGGTCAAGGCTTTTCCTGACATGGTTCTAGCGTTTTGTAGTAAAATCCTTTGTAAGTTGCATCTCATATTTCCAATAAAAAAGTGAATGTAACCTTATAGCATTCAAATGGAGTAAGGATATCCAGATCTAGAGAAACATATCTAGGTGGATTCCATTCAAGGAGACCGAATTTCAAGATGTGTGCCAGCTAGTTATATCCAAATCAAGTAACATCTGACTGCTCGATAAATAAAGGGAAGGGGTCGGATCATTCAAATCAAAACCTTTATCCAACATGGATCCGACAATAAGGCGTAACATTATATCCAATCATGATTATATTTGTTCTAGTATAAAGGTTATTACTCTTGCAAACGTCTGGATGGGCATTGTTATCACTTAATAATTTTAATGCCAAAATTTCTCATACTAGCTTGATGGTAAAGATTCGGTGCTAGTCTAAGTTTGAGTTTTTTGTTTGCGTTAGAGTCTGAGTCTTAGGAGTCCACTATGCATTCTCATTCACCACTGGTCTAATAATTCACACAATTTTCATGTGTCAGCTCTTTTCAAAGGTTATTATGTGCTACAAAGCTCTTTAGGTGATTTCGTAGTGCATAAGTCAGTTTTAGGTGTTTTCGCAGCGCAACTGTCTAGGTGATTCCGTAGACCCGGTCTAGGTTATTTCGTGCTGATCCATAGAAAATCTCACCCAGCTGTCATATTTATCAGAATCCTCATCATTAGGTCATTATCTGTCTTGGTATGCACAGGTTGCAAGTTTCAAAAAGAAGCAAAGAAAAGAAATACATTTATGAACTCCAAAGTTTTATTATGAAACGGTAGTCAACTTCCAGGAGGTCTCTAAAGCAACTGAAAACCTATTTTGGGAAATGGAAAGAGGTTTTTATTCCTAACAGACTGAACTAGAAAAACCTCCTTCAGTTTCCTCAAATCCATTACGATCTGAGAGAAATTAATGACCAAAGTTGCGCTACGAAACTGTTGTAGGTGCAGTTTTTCATCTCCTGTTTTTCAAAGACACATTCTGGGCGGTAGGGAAGGTGTTTCAAAAAACCAAGAAAGGTTTTTTTTCAGCATGTATTGGTTCACAAAAGCCTCCTTCCGATTTTCCAAATACGTTTTTTGTGAGAAGTTATGAGCTCTGTACCAAGCCCTATTTTTCAGCCAGAATAGAAGCTTATATCTCATGTCATCTTCACTTACCATTATATTGGCAATGCAAGAAAAAGGAAGCAAGGCATCATGATTCAGTTCCAAAAAGGGGTTGGGAAATCAATCTAGATCAACTTCATACAATTGCAGACAGCAACACAGTGGCAATGGTTGTTATCAATCCCAGCAACCCATGTGGCACCACTTTTACCCATGATCATTTGGCTAAGGTTGCAGAGACATCTAAAAGGTTAGGTTTGTTAATAATCTCAGATGAAGTATATGCTCATATTTTCTTTGGTAAGAAGCCATTCATTCCAATGGGATTCTTTGCATCAACTATACCAGTAATTACTCTTGGGGGCATATCGAAGAAATGGATGGTTCCTGGTTGGCAGATTGGTTGGTTTGTGACATGTGATCCAGATGGCATTCTGAGGAAATCTTAGATAACTGAAGGCATTATTGTAACCCATTTAATTGACTAGGCACTAGATAGGTTTGTTGCTGCAGCTGTCCAGAATCCTATGTGTAATCTCTCATTAATGGTTGGCACAACAGATGATTGGTGTTATGTGGAGGCATATGGAAAGAATGGGGTCCATATATATATTCAGTTTGAAAAGCTCCAAGGCACATGAAAAGAGACATTTCAAGATAGCAAAGGGCTCAAAATGGAAAAAATTTGGTCGAAACTGTGTCTTTTGGAATAACATAGCAGTTTCGTAGAGCGCTACGAAACTGCTGAAGATGATGACTAAAACTCAGCAATTTCATAGCGCGCTACGAAACTGCTGAAGCTAAAACAATCTGATATCAGTCAACCGGTTTTGAGATACAAGCGGAAATTTTGAAAGGGGAATATATACAAGGCATCATCTGAAGCTATCAACATTCAACCATGTAAAGACAGGTGGAGAAAATATGGATTCGAATCCAGCTTTAAATTTTTGTCATAAAGTGAACACACTTACCACAGTTCAAGATATGTCAAAACGGTTTGAAAGAGTTTTTGCCTTTACACATGACAAAGGTGGCCAGCACATCAAGGACGTGGCAATCTGTTCTATTTTGGGTAATCAAATATAAATGGCATGTTTCTTTGGATTCGAACATTTGAGGCAAACCAAAGACGGGTAAAACAGCGGTAGTTTCCTATGTTTCAGGGCAATGGAGAGGATACGACATTAAAGGCCAACAAGCAGCTACAAACACCTACCACAGCCAAACTAAAAGAGACCACTTGTCAGGGAATAAATCCTGATTGTAATAAATGCTACATTCAGCATGATGTAGAATTAGAATCCTAATTGTTTTAGGATTCTAGAGCTGTCAATTAGTAGTCAGTTGTATTTATTAGTTAGTTAAAGGGTTAATAGGTGTCATTAGAAGTAGTTTTCGAGTTCCCTTAATGTTTAAGGAGGAATCTCGATCAGTTAGAATAAGAGCTCTATATATAGCTGAAACAGCAATGTAATCAGGGTTGGAAAATTTTATGGAAAAGCTTGTATTTGGCCTATGTAAGACTCATTTTCAGTAATACATGCTTGACTTTACTTCTCAGGATTCATGAAGGATTTTTTATGTTCAGAATATGTGATGTTGTCCTTTTCTTAATTCTTACAGTGGTATGGATGTATAATCACTCAGAATTCACTGAATGTGCTCTGACTTCCTGTATACATTTATAAACTGTGTGGTCCCATATGAGTTTATGTTCTGAATGTTTAAATGCTGAATGCCCTGACTTCCATGTAGGGTTGAGTTCATTGTTATATTGAGGTGTTGTTGACTCCATAAGCCCAATGGATAGTTTTGTTTAATGTGTTTCCACCATTCATATTTTTCACAGTTGTTCTATAAGAGTTAGCCATCTTATCTTTAATCAAAATCATTAATCCATCAAGAGAGAGCCCTCTCAGGTTGAGGAGGCTAAGCCTCAGCCTAAAGTCGGTTTGAAATAGTTACTTAGAGTCAACCTGACCAACAGCCTATCAGGATCTGATTTTGAGATAACATATTGGTGCGTCTGCCGGGAGCCTGAAGTCTGTTCAATCCCGAAATTAAGAGGTTGAACTTCTGAAGGTAGCAGGAGCTCAGAAATATATTTGAGGCTGCGAAACTACCTTGGCGACTCCACACATCGAATAAGAAATTGGAAGGTGACTCCACTGCTAGAAGATCAGTAGCTTGATGAAGTTTCAAGATGAATTCCACTGCAAGAATGAATGCCAAGTATGCTCCTATGAATCGGTCTCATATCCCTGGTTTTCCAAATCCTATGCCAAAGGTTGATTGGTTAGAGGATCTTCCGATATTCAAAGATGAAAAGAAAGACAATGCTGCTCTTCATTTGGTTAGGTTTCATATGCATGTACGCAATCTTAAGGTTCACTTTCCTGAGGATTGTCTCATGAGGATGTTTATGACCACTTTAGAAGGAAAAGCATGGTCTTGGTATAAAAGTCTGGAAAATGGTTCATTATATTCTCTTGCTGATTTCCATGATGTGTTCTATGACATGTATAAAGAGTGTCATCCCTCCTTATTGCTGGTCAAAGATTTTTGTAAACATTCTACGAGTTTTATTCAATATTTGGAGGATTGTTATGATGATGATGAGTTTATGGATGAAGAAATTTTAGAGGCTCTTCATAACAATGCATTTCAACACCAAGAAGAAAGTATAACATCTCATGAAACACAACATGAAGATCAGCAGGGGTTTATTTGTGAAAACCATGTTTCATCCTTTGATATGAACGAAAAGATGCAGCAGATTTGTCAGTCTTTTGATCATAAAGAATATGAAATTGATTGCAAACACCAAGAAGAAATACTGGAAGAAATTTTTTATAATCCTCAGGCAGAAGAAAAGGTTGTTCATTTTTGTGATTCCTTGCAGCAGCTTACATCAAAGAATGATCACAGTAGTGAGGAAAATTACATTGTTTATGGGAATCATGCAGAAAGGCAGTTGGATAGCACATCAAAGGAATTTTGTGTGGCTAAAGATCAGTTGTCTAAAGAGATAGAATGTTATCATGATTATCAAAATAACCATGTTTTCTTTGACCCTATAAATGAATACATGGTAAAGTTTTGCACATCAGTATTTCAATTTCATTTGCATTATGAAGATCATATACATTATAGGTTGATTTGGTCATCTCACTACCATGGTTATTTTGAGGTTGAATGCAGTCAAGAGTCTCCAATATCAGAGAGGACAATTGATTGGCTTTATTGGAAATATCATGTTGCTTGAGCTACAAGTGGAGCTTGCAGTTAATAGGGTAGGTAGGTAGAAAAATGCAAATAAGCTCAAGGTTGACTGAGCATTTTTTTCAGTAGTGGTAGATTTCTTTCTCTCACAATGATCATCAAGTTTAAGCCCGAGATGAAGGCCCAAGAAGTTGGAAAGGAATGCTCGTCAAACAAATCTATGTTATTCATAAAATGGACAAAGCACTGGACCTGCGAGTTCTTAGTGTACTACAGGAGCACACTATCCCAAGTGGAGCCACTGTTATCACTTAAGAATTTTAATGCCAAAATTTCTCATACTAGCTTGATGGTAAAGATTCGGTGCTAGTCTAAGTTTGAGTTTTTTGTTTGCCTTAGAGTTTGAGTCTTAGGAGTCCACTATGCATTCTCATTCACCACTGGTCTCATAATTCACACAATTTCCATGTGTCAGCTCTGTTCAAAGGTTATTATGTGCTACAAAGCTCTTTAGGTGATTTCGTAGTGCATAAGTCAGTTTTAGGTGTTTTCGCAGCGCAACTGTCTAGGTGATTTCGTAGACCCGGTCTAGGTGATTTCGTGCTGATCCATAGAAAATCTCACCCAGATGTCATATTTATCAGAATCCTCATCATTAGGACATTAGCTGTCTTGGTATGCACACGTTGCAAGTTTAAAAAAGAAGCAAAGAAAAGAAATACATTTATGAACTCCAAAGTTTTATTATGAAAAGGTAGTCAACTTCCAGGAGGTCTCTAAAGCAACTGAAAACCTATTTTGGGAAATGGAAAGAGGTTTTTATTCCTAACAGACTGAACTAGAAAAACCTCCTTCAGTTTCCTCAAATCCATTACGATCTGAGAGAAATTAATGACCAACGTTGCGCTACGAAACTGCTGTAGGTGCAGTTTTTCATCTCCTGTTTTACACCTGTTTTTCAAAGACACATTCTGGGCGGTAGGGAAGGTGTTTCGAAAAACAAAGATAGGTTTTTGTTCAGCATGGATTGGTTCACAAAAGCCTCCTTCGGTTTTTCCAAATACGTTTTTTGTGAGACGTTATGAGCTCTGTCCCAAGCCCTATTTTTCAGCCAGAATAGAAGCTTATATCTCATGTCATCTTCACTTACCATTATATTGGCAATGCAAGAAAAAGGAAGCAAGGCATCATGATTCAGTTCCCGAAAGGGGTTGGGAAATCAATCTAGATCAACTTCATACAATTGCAAACAACAACACAGTGGCAATGGTTGTTATCAATCCAAGCAACCCATGTGGCACCACTTTTACCCATGATCATTTGGCTAAGGTTGCAGAGACAACTAAAAGGTTAGGTTTGTTAATAATCTCAGATGAAGTATATGCTCATATTGTCTTTGGTAAGAAGCCATTCATTCCAATTGGATTCTTTGCATCAACTATACCAGTAATTACTCTTGGGAGCATATCGAAGAAATGGATGGTTCCTGGTTGGCAGATTGGTTGGTTTGTGACATGTGATCCAGATGGTATTCTGAGGAAATCTCAGATAACTGAAGGCATTATTGCAACCCATTTAATTGACTAGGCACTAGATAGGTTTGTTGCTGCAGCTGTCCAGAATCCTATGTGTAAACTCTCATTAATGGTTGGCACAACAGATGATTGGTGTTATGTGGAGGCATATGGAAAGAATGGGGTCCATATATATATTCAGTTTGAAAAGCTCCAAGGCACATGAAAAGAGACATTTCATGATAGCAAAGGGCTCAAAATGGAAAAAATTTGGTCGAAACTGTGTCTTTTGGAATAACATAGCAGTTTCGTAGAGCGCTACGAAACTGCTGAAGATGATGACTAAAACTTAGCAATATCATAGCGCACTACAAAACTGCTGAAGCTAAAACAATCTGATATCAGTCAACCAGTTTTGAGATACAAGCGGAAATTTTGAAAGGGGAATATATACAAGGCATCATCTGAAGCTATCAACATTCAACCATGTAAAGACAGGTGGAGAAAATATGGATTCGAATCCAGCTTTAAATTTTTGTCATAAAGTGAACACACTTACCACAGTTCAAGATATGTCAAAATGGTTTGAAAGAGTTTTTGCCTTTACACATGACAAAGGTGGCCAGCACATCAAGGACGTGGCAATCTGTTCTATTTTGGGTAATCAAATATAAATGGCATGTTTCTTTGGATTCGAACATTTGAGGCAAACCAAAGACGGGTAAAACAGCGGTAGTTTCCTATGTTTCAGGGCAATGGAGAGGATACGACATTAAAGGCCAACAAGCAGCTACAAACACCTACCACAACCAAACTAAAAGAGACCACTTGTCAGGGAATAAATCCTGATTGTAATAAATGCTACATTCAGCATGATGTAGAATTAGAATCCTAATTGTTTTAGGATTCTAGAGCTGTCAATTAGTAGTCAGTTGTATTTATTAGTTAGTTAAAGGGTTAATAGGTGTCATTAGAAGTAGTTTTCGAGTTCCCTTAATGTTTAAGGAGGAATCTCGATCAGTTAGAATAAGAGCTCTATATATAGCTGAAACAGAAATGTAATCAGGGTTGCAAAATTTTATGGAAAATCTTGTATTTGGCCTATGTAAGACTCATTTTCAGTAATACATGCTTGACTTTACTTCTCAGGATTCATGAAGGATTTTTTATGTTCAGAATATGTGATGTTGTCCTTTTCTTAATTCTTACAGTGGTATGGATGTATAATCACTCAGAATTCACTGAATGTGCTCTGACTTCCTGTATACATTTATAAACTGTGTGGTCCCATATGAGTTTATGTTCTGAATGTTTAAATGCTGAATGCCCTGACTTCCATGTAGGGTTGAGTTCATTGTTATATTGAGGTGTTGTTGACTCCATAAGCCCAATGGATAGTTTTGTTTAATGTGTTTCCACCATTCATATTTTTCACAGTTGTTCTATAAGAGTTAGCCATCTTATCTTTAATCAAAATCATTAATCCATCAAGAGAGATCCCTCTCAGGTTGAGGAGGCTAAGCCTCAGCCTAAAGTCGGTTTGAAATAGTTACTTAGAGTCAACCTGACCAGCAGCCTATCAGGATCTGATTTTGAGATAACAGGCATATCCTTAGATCCTCCATAATACATATGGGTCAATAGACATATTTGAGTCCTCAAAGGGAATTGAGTATCGTGTCATCCCTAGACACTGGATGGGCAAATCATTTCAGGAGTGGACCTAATGATTTTTGGAATCGTAATAAAAGTCATTTGGTTGATGAATATTTTTAGATTGAGGTGAACAAATCTTGGGTAAGGTGAACATATGGATATCAAGATGGATACATTTGGATCGGGGATTTATATTGATTTAAAACCACATCTAGGAATGTGATATTGTAAGGGATTATTAAGGACCTTATATGATTGTATCAAAAACTTGATGCATAGAAATTTTGAGATTTGTAGAATTTTAATTATAATGTGAATATGTTGACTCGAATGGCCAAAAGGACTTATCACCTTTGGGTTAAGCCTTTGTATCCAAGCCCTCAATCACATGGTGAAATAGATTAATCCTTGGTGATAGAGGAACATAAAGTTTGAGTTAGGTGCATGATTGCACATTTTTGTGTTGTGTGGGGAGTTACGGTAACCGTCGAAAATGTTGGCAATGTTGGGCACCATCGAACCAAAGAGAAGGGAAAGAATATATGGTGTGTATTGTGAGGAGAAAGTGATCGATGGTCATGATTACATTATATTTGAAATGATTGGATGCTTGGGAATAAATAGGTTTGATATCGATATGGTGAATTGATTGTCATGCTTATGAGTTAGGAGGGATCCCCTTCAACATCAATCTTTGGTATTGTTATCACTCAGAATTTTCCTTAGAAGTTATTAGAAGAAGGAACAAACCGAAGTAACCACAAACCAATCTTTTAAGTATAGGCTCTAGCCAACCTATGACTCAGAGAGGGCTCTCTCTATATAATTTAGCTTTGTTTTTATGAGATTTTAGGCTAGTTATTAATGTTCATTGGGGTTTTGGTTTTGAATTGAAGGTTGGGTGGTGGAATTCTTGGGGCAAATGGATAGAGCTAGGTCTTCAAGCCATTGGGCTATGGAGTCAACAAATGGGTAGCATAACTAGACCAGATCATTAAAGGGAATGTTTACACGGCAAGCTAGCAAAGCAAAAGGCAAATATTTAGGCCTAATGGGTGAAGTAGTTCTAACCAGGGTGAAAGGGAACTTAAGAATCCTTGGACCGGGATCAGAATAAAGAACAGAGGACAATCATGAACAAAGGGCAGTTGAGAATCCTTTGTTATATATCACTAGAGGTCACCTAAACTAAGGAGCAATCAAGAATTCCTTAACCTAGATTTATGAAGAAAACATTAATAATGCATAACAGTCAAGATAGAGGGCATTCAAGCAATTTATGAAATATCATTCCATGTTATAACATTTAGATTTAATAGATACATAAAAGATTATTGAAAAAACATAAGGAAAAACAACATTGAACATGAGATAATACTTATTTGTATTTCGCTTTACACAAGAATCCTGTAAAATATATGATCTTTATTCCTTGCTCCAGCAAGCCAATCCAGTCATTGATACAATAGAATTTTTAATTTGAGAGAAAAGTTCTATAGAAATGTCTTGGAATCCACCACACATACTTCGAAATGTTAAGTATATATACAAAAAAAATTACAAAATATCTCAAAACAAATTGAGACTTAATCTAAGGAATATAAATATCTTCTTGCATGAAGATAGAGACAAATGGTGAACTGCTTCATGTTGTCCCTTTTATTGTGGTGGTGCTGGCTATTTCAGTTGAAATTGGAACCCTTTTAGCTGGCTGATATTTGTGTCATTTATACGTTGGAATCTTCTTTACTTTCATCTTTCACCTGATACTCTTTGACCTTGCTGCCCTGTTTTACCTAACTGCCTTCATTTTTTACCATGCAGTAACTTTCTGATGGAAATTTATTGCAGTAAATCTGTCATTTTTTCCCACCATTCTGCATTAGGTAATTTTACATTTACCATTCTACAGTAGATTTCATCAGCTTCAGTATACTTTGCAAAATTTGGCTTAGTGAGGAATAGATGTTTCACGTCATTCTCTAGAAAAAATAAGTTCTCCAATGTGTCATATAACACTTTGCCTGTTGGCAGAGATTTCATGGATGAAGAACTTGCTTGTTCCTTAGCCAATTTTCTTAGTCTATCACCATAGTCCAGCTGGGTCATGAGTTTGTCATTGATGACCATAGGACTGGGAAGACCTTTCTCCCTCAAAATATGAAATTTAGCCATGAACCTATCAATGGCTACCTGCATATTATGGCACTTCTCTTCTAAGTTAAGCATAAGGTTCCTTTTGGAAAGAATCTTCCTAATCTCTAGAATGGCCTCAGTTATATCTTCTATGTTCAGCTCATGGAGCTCATATATGTTCTTGTTGTTTAGGAAGTGGATGAGTCGATTGGCATCCTCTGGTTTATCTCCCAGTTCTTCCTTTACATTCTGGATAGCTTCAGTAGCTATCTTTACCAATTATGTCTGCTCAAAGATTACTTGGATTGATGGCCAAATATCATTGACAGAGTCAATGATATTGTCCCACAACATCTCTTTGGTTTGTCCAAGTGGTTTCTGTAGTGCCAAATCTTTTTCCAGGACCTTGATTCTCTCACCCATTCTCTAGGCCTTCTGTGTTGGGGATTTCTGGCTTTTATGCGTGAAAAGTTAGTTTTGGTGGGTACGGGGTGAACACTAGTTATTTTTTCTTGTAGTGGGAGGGCGGTAAATGGTTTATATCATACCACTTTCGGGTGCTCGGTGGTATTTCGGAGGGGCCGCCCAATTCCATTCTTCGGCTGACACGTAGCATCGAGGGTTGGGGAAGAAGCCACTTTATCGAGCTGGTAAAGGACGAATGTCAGGTTGGCCCAATATGGATAAGGGCCGTCAGATGAGGAGGGAGAAGATCACATGGTGATCGGGCGAGGAAACTGCACGGAGGCAATGGGGGGCCCGTCGGGCACTTAAGTTATGGCGGTATCGGGGTTAATGGTGGATTAAGGAAGGATTAGGCCATCAAGGTAATTAGCAGAGGGCTTTAATCGGGGTTTCGCCTAACATAATCACAAATCAATTAGTTAGTTGGTTTTTGTCGGGTTGACCGTATATTATAGTTTATATTTAAACTAGGGTATAAGGTTAATTGACACATACGAGCTATATATATACGGGAAAACAGGTTTTTTTCGGGATTTAATAAATAAAGTTAGTATCTAATAAAAAAATGAGTGGAAAAAGAAAAAAAACATTAAGCAAATGCTTTTTTGTGAATTAAATGCTTTTCACATATTAACATTAATATTTAGGGCAATGCATTTTGGTGTGTTTTTGATATGAAAGTGCTTTTATGTGGGGAGGGATGGGAATGATTTTCCTAGGCAAAAGTGTTTTAACCTTAGAAAAGGAACATTATTTAGGAAAATGAATGAACTGAAGGGGGGGATGAATTTTTATGAGGAGAATGTAGTACTTGACATCTATAAATCATTGAGCCGAGGGTCTAGTCCCTCCAAAAGTCAGAGAAATGCTTTGAGCCTCTTTGACTTAAGGTTTTTTAAGTACTTTGATCTTTATTATGGGAAATTAGTTAAGTAAAAGGTGAAATGAATGGGGGAAGTTAATTACTTGACTTTGAAATCCAATTGCATGCTTGATTGTCCATTCATCTATGGAACTTATGATGGAAAAAATGATAAATATACTTTTCGTGTAATCAATCATCATACTTCTGTAACCATTCTCCTACTTACCCATCTACTTTACCTACCATTTTTTCTTCACTTTATTAGGGTGCATTTAAGCTAGCAAACCCTTATCAATATTTTTCTTTTCTTTACAATAGAAAACTACCTACATCTAACCTTATAACATCCAAGGGCTCAATTTAAACAATTGAGCTCCTTTATTTACTCTACCTATCTAATTATCTGCCAAGTTTACACTGTTTGGTCAGATTTTTATTCTTTATCTATAGACATAAAATTGAAAACATGAAATAGCCAAGTTTAAACATTTTGACTATAATGGAATGTGGCAAAGACTACAAGCTACACACAATCATTTATTATACATAAAAATAAATAGGAGTGGCATTTTGACTTGCTCACTTTCATGGTTTTTTTCTTTTCTTCGGGTTCATATTTTTCATCTTTTTTGACCTTTTTGTTCTTTTTGTCGTTTGATTATTCTTTTAGGACATACCCTCTTTACATTTTTTTATTTTTTGAATATGGAAAACATTTGCAAAAAGAAAAGGTATGTACAATATTACAAGGTTTAATCTTAGTCATTCAAAATTATGATTCATATTGGTATAGGAACCTAATAGTGGCTCCACTTGGGGATGGCATTTCCTGGTGAAATGTCAAGAACTTTGAAGATCAGTTGCCTTCTAAATTGCTTTGATATTACCCTGCAACATTTGTCCTTTATGCTTCTTCATGATTACTATTTATGACAGTAAATCTTTAAATCTTAGGGCCTTCTCTCCGGGCTTCAACTTCAAAAATCACCATCTAATCAACTATAGACTTTGAAAATAAAGTATGTACAAATGGGCAATGAAATGAGTAACTGGGTTCAATATAGTGTTTGAGCATTCAACCATTCATTGGTCCACCTTCTACTTTTGTACCATCCATTTCTCTTAGGAAGAAAGCATTGTTACCTCTAAAAGCATAAATGACATATGGGCCTTTCCATAGGAAATCAAATTTCCCATGTTTACCTTTATCTTCTCTCCTTGAGTCCCATTTCAAGACTTTGTGCCCAAGGTAGAAATTCTCAGCCTTGGTAATTCTATCAAAAATCTTCTTAATCCTTTCCTGCACAACCTGAAATCTGATGTACATTTCTTCCCTGGTTTTCTGCAAATGAATTGTTTCGTTGATTCTTCTTTGGATGTCATTTGGTTCAACCTGTAACTCTTGGAGCAGCTTGATCATTGGTTTTCCCAAGGAATATGGAAAAAAAGCTTCCATTCCATAAACTAATTGGTAGGGAGAAGTACCGATTTATTTCTTTGTGGTTAGCTTGTATGCCCACAAGGCATTTAGTAGCTTTTTATTCCATGTTTTCTTCTTATCCTCTAACAACTTTTTGATGATATTTACCAGACTTTTGTTTGAGGATTCTTCTCGTCCATTTCCTTCAGGATAATAAGCTGTGGAATGGCCTAGGGTTATATGATACTTATTACAGAAATCAATCATTCCTCTAGATTTGAAAGCTGTTGCATTATCAATGATGATCTTGGTTGGGCATCCAAATCTTGATAAGATGTTGGCCTCAAGGAAGGTTATGATAACCACGTCAGTGTCTTGCCTTGAAGGTATGGCCTCTATCCATTTCATAAAATAATCTGTGGCAGTGAGGATCCATTTATGTTGGGTAGAGGAAGGTGGATGGATTTCACCAATGAAGTCTAAATCCCATTGTTGAAAAGGTGCTTCAGCAGAGATTGGTTTTAGGGGTAAAGGTAGGATCCTTTTCTTTCCTTCAAAGATTTGACATTTATGGCAGGAGGTGACATATTTCTTTACATCAGAAAACAAAGTAAGCCAAGAGAAAACAGCTTTGAGAATTTTGTGAGCAATGGTTTTCCATTAAATATGTCCTCCATAGTCAACTGCATGAAACTCTTGTAACACTTTGTCAGGTTCTTCTTTCAATAAACAGTTGAGAAGGATACCTTCATGATTCCTCCAAAATAAAGCATTATCTATTATGCAAAATTTTAAGGATTTCATTATTAAAAACCTGCTTTTGGTCCTGGATATTTTAGGAGGAGCTTGTAGATTTAGTAAAACATATAAGATGTCAGCATACCATGGTGATTCAATAAAGGCTTGGCTGATTGGTGGAGTCACCATCTCCTCTTCATTATCCATTTCTGCAATAAAATTTATATCTAAGGCCTGACAGTTCGATTCAGCCATGAGCTTGGCTAAACCTTGGCCTTCGATTAACTTTGTTGGTTTTATTTCCACGTCATATTCCAAAATAGTAGCTATCCACTTCCCTCTCTTTCCATCTAGACCTTCCTGAGTTAGGATGTCCTTGACTACTGCATTAGGGACATAGGCTACTATATGAGAATATAAAATGTAAACCCTGAAATCTTTGATAGCTTTGACCAAAGAAAAGGCTTGTTTTTCCATTATGTTGTATTTTAAAGGAGCATCCCTCAGGGCTTTGCTGAAAAAGGCAATAGGTTGTTCATAACCCTGATCTTTTTTCTGCAGTAGGACTGCAGCTATTGTATGTTATGAAGCAAAGGAAAATAGAATGAAATCTCTTTCAAATTTTGGACTGACCAGAACTGGTGTTTTAGTTAAGGCTAGCTTAATGTCTTCAAAGGATTTCTTAGCCTCAACAGTCCATTTTATGGTCGAATCATTTTTCAACATATTGTTCAATGATCTAATTAGTTCTGCTAGATTAGAAATAAATCTCCTAAGAAAGTTAATTTCTCCTAAAAAGGCTTATAATTCCCTAATGTTCCTAGGGTGTTGTATATGTAAGATGACTTCTATTCTTGCAGAATCTATTCAGATACCATCTTTTGAGAATATATGACCTAATAACTTTCCCTCTTCTAATCCAAACAAATATTTTTTGGGGTTCAAAGAAATTCCATACTTCCTGCATTTAATGAAAACCTGCCTTAGGTGATCTAAGTGTTGACTATCATATTTTGAGAATACAGTGATGTCATCTAAATATATTACTAGGAATTCATGAATCTCCTTGGAAAAATCTATGTCCATAGCCCTTTGGAAAGTGGCTCCTGCATTCTTTAATCCAAAAGGCATCTTCACATACATGAATGTGCCCCAAGGAGTAGTAAAGGCAGTTTTGGCTTGGTCATCTGGGTGAAATAAGATCTTATTGTAACCAGAAAACCCATCTGATAATGAGATTCTGGTTGACCCAACTACCCTTTGTAAGATATGATCCATTTTAGGGAGAGGGTAATTGTCTTTAAGTGAAACTTTATTAAGATTTCTGAGATCAACCCAAAGTCTGATCTCACCAGTTTTCTTCCTTGTTAGCACCAAATTGGAAACCCAATCAGAAAATATGATTGGTTCTATTATCTTGGCATCATACATTCTATGGATTTCCTTTTCAATAGAAGGTAATAAAATGGGATTAATCCTCCTAAGATTTTGTGTGAAGGGTTTCTGGTTTTCTTTTATGGGATGGTGTGTTGTATGATGTTGGTGTCATAGGACTTGAGGTCCTCTTAACTCCAAGCAAAGACATCTTGGAATTCCTTTAATAATTCAATGTATTTCACTTTTTCAGTAGGAGGCAATGACTTTAAAAGTTTGATTAATTTTGGATTTTCCATAGTGCCAATATTACACTCCTCTATTTCAGAGTTTAAGGGTTCCATTTTTGGTTTTCTAGGAACATAGTTTGAGTCAAACAAGTCTTCCAAAGGGGTTAATCCTTTAGGCAAAAAGTTTTCCTTGAGATTAATGACTTCAGTGTCTTCATTAATTATCTCATCAATCTCAATTTCCTTTAAGTTGTCTACATCTGATTTTTTAAATTTAGTGGGATGGAATATATCTATCTCTTCACCTTCTATTTCATTAACTTCTATTTTATTTTTAAAGTCTGAATTTATTGTTATGTCAATATCTATATTGATATTTACAAATTATTCTTCTAAGGTTAAAAAATTATTTATCTATTTGTCATTTGAAATACTTGCGAGTTTTTCAAGTTATCTGAGGTAGCAAGTCTGTGCCTGAGCTCAGCAGTATATTGATGGTTAGGTTGAAATGGTAACTTACAAGTGCTAGCAAACATTGTTAAACTATGAGCCTGCATTTTATGTTTCCTTGGAATGACTGCAAGCTTGGTTTCTAGAAAAGTATTCATTATTTCTACAATTTTCCCTCTATAAAAACTTAATCTAGGGTCTTTGGTCATATATACAACATTAATTTGTTTTATAACTAACTCGGAGTCTACCATGACAAAAAACTCTTTTGGCTCCTAAATTCCTAACTAGTTTAAGGCCTAATATTAGGGCTTCATACTTTTCCATGTTGTTAGTGCATTTAAAATACATACTATAAGCATGGCCCTCTGAGTGATCATTCTCCAAATTTGATATCCACACTCCTGCTCCTGCTCCTGCTCCTAACTTATTTACTTACCCATCAAATTCAAGATGCCATAATATCTCATATTCATAATTTTCATTGTCTGGGGAAACAAAATTTTCATAGTTTGCTACATTTTGATCATCTTGTTTATTAGAAAGCTCTTGAGTTTGAACAGTTTCATTTTTAGATGTGACTGCAATTTCTTTTGGTTCTATAAAAATACTGTTTGCAATAGTTTTTTGTGTTTGTTCAGCATTATACAAAATAAAAGAATCAATGTCTGAATGCATGGAGTAGATAGGAAAGTTTTGAGGCCGATCCTAGCTACTTACCACATATTTCATTAAAGTTTATCGGTAAAACTTTCTAGGTTGTCCAAAAACAGAGATTGTGGCATATGACATGTCAAGTTGTAAAGACCCTTGGAGTTTGGCTCCCCATGATCTAGACAAAAGCATGCCATATTCGGGTGGGATGTCAGCGACTACTATATCCATGAGAATGCTTTTAGCAGGATATTGTATTAAGGTAACACACAGGACTTTGATTAATCCTCTACACTTTACTTGACTTGAGTCAAATGAGAACAGGTCCTTGTAATGCCTTGTAATATATAAGTTCAATTTTTCCATGACTAATTTGGGCATTAAATTGTGTGAGGCCCCAGAATCTAACATTGCATTGTGTAAGATTTTATCATGAATGCTAAGGCTAATATAGAAAGGTGGTACCCCTCCTTCTAGTGGTTTTCCATTAACATCAGGACCAAATATAAGTTCTCGTTGATCATCAAATAAGTTGACAGAATCTCCATTCTCAGAAATGTTTAAAGTTTGGTTTATTTGAGACTTATAGGTTTCACTTTTAATTAGTTCTGTTAAGGGAATTGAAATATGTAGTTTAGCTACCTCTTCTCCCAAATTGAAAGGCAAAGGGGCTTTTTGTGTTTGAGGGCTTGGGATTTTCATAGTAGGGATTTGAGTAGGATGTCTTCTTTTTCTTTATTTTGGATCATTTTATGTGGATTTTCTGATATGTTATTTGCAGATTTTTCCATTATTTCCTGGGAGGGAATTGAAGTGGATGGTTGGTCATTAGAGAGTTGATTGGGGTTATATCTACAATGGTGGGGCCAGGAGGGTTTTGGTTTGGTCTAGGGTGGATTTGGAGAGTTTTAGTAACTGGAGTTGCTTTGATTTTCTTGGGTTGATTTGGCATTGTTTTCTTGGTTTGGCTAGGAGTATCAATGTTCTTTTTACTCCTTAAGTTATATTGTTTGTGTACTTCAAAGATGGCAGAATCATATCCTTGTTTATAATCAAATGATTCTCTGGATTCGGTCTGCAATTGCTGTAGCATATGCAGTTCCTACTCATCTTAGGTCAAGAAGACTATATCCTCATCATCCAATCCCATCAGGTTAATTTTTGTATCTAGTTCAGGGTCTTTTGAATGAGATGTTTCAGCATAGTTTTCTTGAAAGGGAGGCCTAATATTCTGATCAGGGCCATTCTTTCCAGTGTTTTGATTTTGGTTCTTTCTAAAGTTTGGGTTTCTAACTAGAGGTGCCTATTGATTATCCCATTGAGGCTTCCTCTACATATTATCTATCATGTCCATAAGCTTTTCCATACTCTTTGCTAGAACATCTATTTTAAGGTCAGAGGGTGAGGCTTCATCTTTTGCATATCCTCGCCTTTCATTCCTAACTCTAGCTCTTTTTGCTAACAAATTTTCTTCTACACTAACTGCTACACTCTGCATGTCTTCTAAGGTTGGGGGATTTCTTTCTCTAAGTTGGAATGCCATAACGGTGTCAAATCCATCAGGAAATTTTATTAATGCTAGGTCAGGTGGGGGTCTAATATTAACTAGTATTGCATTGTATATATTGTTAAATCTGGTGCAATAATCTTGGACTATTTCAATAGGTCCTCTTTTAATATTTTTGTACTCTGAAAGGATCTGCAAAGGGTTCTTTTTCTTTTCCCATCTATTTGAAAATTGCTAATAAAATATATCTAAATTATCTATGCTATTAGCAGGTAACACTTTGAACCATTTCCTAACATCATCAGCTAGAGTCTGAGCAAAAAGTCTCATTTGAACATCTCCAATATCAATTTCATGCAATTCAAAGTAGTCTGTCATTTTGTTTACATGATGTTGTGTTGTATAAGGTCCTATGCCATCAAATTGGACAATTTTGTTTTGATAGTCTTGTGGCATGGCACCAAGTGGGGCAGGTAACACAAGAGGAGCATATCTATTTTCCATGGCTCTAAGTTGGGTAGGGATAAGAAGTGGGGTTGAGGTACTTGGAGATGATACAGTAATAGATGGAGAACTAGGAGAAGTAGGTGATTGATGAGTAATGGTAGGTTGGTAAGGAAATGAAGGTATAAATGGAGGTGGGGAATGAACTTCAGAGGTTGAAGGGAATAATGGTGAACTAAGAGTAATATAAACTGGTTCAGAAAGCTTCGGGATTCTAGCAGTAGTATGGGATCACTGAGGGGAATTTAGAATGTACTCATCAATTGACTTGTTTGCCTTTTGGAGCTCAAGGTCTGCAATAAACTCTGGATCTAGAACTATGTCATAAGGTGAACTTTCAAACTTGGTTTTAAATAGGGAAAGATCAAATGGCACATCAAAGGGAAGGTCTTCTAAAAACAACCACTCATCAGGGTATGAATCTGCTTTGATTGAAGGTGTCAGACTAACTGAAATTTCTTGTCTCTTGGGTTTTCTCGAAATCAAGTTGGGATTATCCACTACTAGGGCAGGGTTTGGATATGGATTAGCCCTAGTAGAGAGAGTTCTCCTGAAGCCAGAATTTCAAGATTTTCTAATTACTTTCTATTTTGTGAAATTTTGTATATAACTTCTAAGAAACCCTTTAAGAGGCTTGAAATAAATATTTAAAATTTCCTTGAAGGTTTATTGAAACTGAGGATTTGAGTCCCTAGTACGGTCGCCACTATGTTATCACTCAGAATTTTCCTTAGAAGTTATCAAAAGAAGGAACAAACCAAGGTAACCATAAACCAATCTTTTAAGTATAGGCTCTATCCAACCTACGACTCAGAGAGGGCTCTCTCTATATAATTTAGCTTTGTTTTTATGAGATTTTAGGCTAGTTATTAATGTTCATTGGGGTTTTGGTTTTGAATTGAAGATTGGGTAGTGGAATTCATGGGGCATATGGATAGAGCTAGGTCTTCAAGCCATTGGGCTATGGATTCAACAAATGGGTAGCATAACTGGACCAGATCATTAAAGGGAATTTTTATAGGGAAAGCTCGCAAAGCAAAAGGAAAATCTTTAGGCCTAATGGGTGAAGTAGTTCTAACCAGGGTGAAAGGGAACTTAAGAATCCTTGGATCGAGATCAGAATGGAGAACATAGGATAATCATGAACAAAGGGCAGTTGAGAATCCTTTGCTATAGATCACTAGAGGTCACCTAAACTGTGAAGCAATCAAGAATTCCTTAACTTAGATTTGTGACGAAAACATTAATAATGCATAAGAGTCAAGACAGAGTGCATTCATGCAATTTCTAAAATATCATTCCAGGTTATAACATTTAGATTTAAGAGATACATAAAAGATTACGGAAAAAACATAAGGAAAAGCAACATTGAACATGAGAGAATACTTATTTGTATTTCACTTTACACAAGAATCCTGTAAAATATTTGATCGTTATTACTTGCTCCAACAAGCCAATCCAGTCATTGATATAATAGAATTTTTGATTTGAGATAAAAAGTCTATAGAAATGTCTTGGAATCCACCCCACATACTTCGAAATGTGAAGTATATATATAGAAATATTTACAAACTATCTCAAAACAACTTGAGTCTTAATCTAAGGAATATAAATATCTTCTTGCATGAAGATAGAGACAGATGGTGAACTGCTTCATGTTGTCCCTTTTATTGTGGTGGTGCTGGCTGTTGCAGTTGAAATTGGAACCCTTTTAGTTGGTTGATATTTGAGGCATTTCTATGCTGGAATCTTCTTTACTTCCATCTTTCACCTGATACTCTTTAACTCTGATACTCTTTGACCCTGCTGCCCTATTTTACCTGTTTTACCTAACTGGCTTCATTTTTACTGTGCAGTAACTTTCTGATGTAAATTTATCACAATAAATCTATCATTTTTTCCTACCATTCTGCATCAGGTAATTTTACATTTACCATTCTATGGTAGATTTCATCAGCTTTAGTATACTTTGCAAAATTTGGCTTAGTGAGGAAGAGATGTTTCACATCATGCTCTAGAAAAAACAAGTTCTAAAATGTGTCATATAACACTTTGCCTATTGGCAGGGCTTTCATGGATGAAGAACTTGCTTGTTCCTTAGCAAATTTTCTTAGTCTATCACCATAGTCCAGTTGGGTCATGAGTTTGTCATTGATGACCATATGACTAGGAAGACCTTTCTCCCTCAAAATCTGAAATTTAGCCATGAACCTATCAATGGATACCTCCATATTATGGCACTTCTCTTCTAAGTTAAGCATAAGGATCCTTTTGGAAAGAACCTTCCTAATCTCTAGAATGGCCTCAGTTCTATCTTCTCTATTCAGCTCATGGAGCTCATATCTGTTCTTGTTGTTTAGGAAGTGGATGAGTCGATTGGCATCCTCTGGTTTATCCCCCAGTTCTTCCTTTACTTTCTGGATAGCTTCAGTAGCTATCTTTACCAATTCTGTCTGCTCAAAGATTACTTGGATTGATGGCCAAATAGCATTGACAGAGTCAATGATATTGGCCCACAAGATCTCTTTGGTTTGTCCAAGTGGTTTCAGTAGTGTCAAATCTTCTTCCAGGACCTTGATTCTCTCACCCATTCTCTAGGCCTTCTGTGTTTCTTCTTTCTGCTTGAGCTAGGCAAGTTTGCAGTCAGTTTCCAAACTTGCCACCTTCTCCTTTAATCTTTTCAGTTTTGTAGCCTGGATAGACATATCTTCCATGGCTTTGAAAAGTTCTGCTGCTTTATCTACTAGTGTACTTGTTGGTATGGTAGGTTATGTTGTTACTGGCAATGTTGTGGCAGGTGGAGCTGTGGGTGCCAAAGATGCTACCAGTGTGGAAGGAACTACTGTAGATACTGTGGGGATGATAGTTCTAGAAGTTGTGGCTACGTCACTTTGCTTCGAATGAATTAAAGTGTCCAACTCTTTCTATGTCTCCTTGAGTTGATCATTTAGCTTTAAGACCAAGTCCATGAGCTCATGTCCTTGTTGTGCTGGTAGGACTTCCATTGTCTATGGGTGATGCAACTGGGGTATCTTTAGCTGCTTCTTAAGTGCAACAATGTCATCATTTTTCTTTTTAATAAGCTACTCTATAGCTTTTACATCCTTGGGATCATGTCCCAATTCAATCACTAAGTCCTCTAAGGACTTGATTCTTGTATCCATGGCCTGTGAGGAGGCCTTTTCCAATTGGAACTGTGCAGACATATTATTTAAGGAGTTTTGCAATTGGTGGGCAGCTATGGCCTTTCCTGTTAATGTGGAGTATATCATCTCCCCTGTTTTCTTGTGTAGTTTAATCTGGTCAATGGGATGAATATCCCTTGCTAGTATTTCGAAATATACCTTTTTGAAGTCTGATGCTACTTTTGCCTATTGAGTGGTAGCCTTGATGAAGGTGATTTGCATTTTCCCCTCTTTGATATCAAAGGCTGACATTAGCCTTGTTTGATTGGTAGGGTTCATTTTCAGGTACTCGGCATGTGTTTGGACCTTAAGCCTCTCATTTATGGCTTTGATCTCTTTGTACCTTTCCTTTATATCTTGATCTTTGTCTCCAGGAATCCCAAAGGAAGATACCTAAACACTGTGATGCCTTAGCAACATTTGAGTTTGTGAGGTGGAAGGCTACTATGTACTTCCAGATGGGGTGGTGGGTCTACTTCTTTCAACCTCTGTGTTGGTGATCTTAGCTGAGCTTTCTATAAGCTCTTACTTAGAGGCTGGGTTGGGCTTTTGCCTTTTGTTTGATTCTTGTTGTAAATTAGAGGTGGGCATTCCTGAAGTGGAAGCCTCTTCTCTGTTTCTTTTAGGGATCTTCTCCTCATTCTGAGGAGTTTGCATGACTGGATGGGTACCTGAAGTAGTCTCTGGTTCTTCTGATTGCTCCGGTATGTCGGATTGCTCTGGCCTGCTTGATTGTTCTGGCACCTATAGGAAAGAACCTTCATCAAGTTGTTTTTCCAAATTTATTAGAGCATTCTCTATATCTATCCTGGTGCTGTCCTGATCAACTAATGTTCCTTCCACCCATTTAGATTGGTTGGCATAGTTTTAATCTCAGGTATGGGATGGTGAATGAAAGGTCCTAGCTTGACCTTTTGTCTCTTCTTGGATATGAATTCCAAAGGGTCATATCGCCAAACAAAACTCCTTTGGAATTTCATGCTTTATAATATAGCCTCTTCTTCATGGCCTCCTTCCCTACAGTTACAAATGAAGGGGCCTATTTGGTCTTTTATTTTTAAATTGGCCTTCTTCTTGGCATTGAAAATTTTTATCTCATCAGCGTTGATAATCTGCCTGTAGTATTCTAAATCAAATAACCTCATTGGGAGGTATCTTGGAAGTTTGTATGGTGCCAGCATGCAACCATAAATTCTGATCTCGGTATGGTTTTGGTACAAGTACCAATCACCTACCTTGGTCTGCTCTAACAATTGGAGGACCCTTTTAATGTCTGCATTGATTCTTGGAGGAGGGATTCCTGTTAGCATTGTCATGATTGGATGTGCAAATAGGTCAATAAAGTCAGCATATGAATATGGGGATTGATATTTATGGATTAATGGAGTCTAGAAAATGACTGATCTGGGTTGACCCTTTGTGTCAAGCTTTTGCAGGGTGAATGGAAACTTATCTGACTGGTAATATAGAAAAAGGTGATACAAAACAGAGGAATACTTGAAAACCCTCTCATTATTCAATCTGAGGAACTGGTCATGAATCTCATCAACTATAAACTGGGAAATGTCATAGATAACAACAGTATGCTGCCCTGGAGTGTAGATGGACATGAAAGACAGGATAATCTCATCAATGTATTCACTGGTGGTATAACCTAGGACACTGGATATCATAGCCACAATGTGTCTCCCCCATGAGGAGAATATGGTAACAACATATGTAGGAGGGTCCTTTGGAATGTGTTTCTCTTGTCTTATGAAAGTTAGGAACATCTCTGCCAATTTTGCAGTTGTAAGCTTGGGGAACTGGTCTAATAGGGCTCCAATTGAAAGAGGAGTCAATTTTTGGCCAGGCTGGAGTTGTAACATCTCATTTATAGATTCTGCAGTGATAGTGAAGAGTATAGTTTGGTTAGGAGACATGACTGCTCTCTGACTTAGAATATAATTGGCATGGCAGTAATGCACAAGTTCTGGCAAGATGTGGACTTGAGGGAATTGGTATTTAGGCAAATTGGAATCCCAACGATCAATTTCATCTACGTGGTTCAAGTACTTATCTCTACTTTGGCAGTATACTTTGAGCAGGGATTCTTAGACAGAGGTGTCCTTTATCTGAAAGTCTTTATTGGTTAGGGGAAGGTGGTCCAGGTCTTGATGGGGAGAAGTGACAGGTCTCACATCCATGGCAATTGGGGCAGCCATTCTCAGTTCTTGTGGTTTTGAGTATGCGGGGTAATTTGTAGTTTTAGGGCAATGGTGTTCAACACGGAGTAGGTTTGAGTTCTTGAGCTTATTTACTTAATTTTTAGCTTAACTAAGAAAATCAGTAACTGGTCTCTTTGAATTTGACAGGGTAGTGGGTCAATACAGGTTTTAAATACCTAGAACTACGGTGAAATGGTTCTGAATAGGGTAGCTGGCGACTACAAATGGTTGAAGGGGCTCTGTGTAGGCTGGAAAGCTGACTAGGTGGTCTACGGCGTCTTTGGAGTGCAATTGGACGTGGGTTGATGGCTTCGAAATTCGCAAGTGGCGTGCATGTGTTCAGAGGTTTACAGTTGAAAATTGAGAGAAAACAAAGGGTATGTGGCTTTTTGGCTTTTATGCACGAAAAGTTAGTTTTGGCGGGTACGGGGGGAACACTAGTTACTTTGTTGTGTAGTGGGACAGTGGTAAACAGTTTATATCGCACCACTTTCGGGTGCTTGGTGGTATTTGGGAGGGACCACCCGATTCCATTCATCAACTGACATGTAGCATCGGGGGCTGGGCAAGAAACCACTTTATCAGGCAGGTAAATGACGGACATCGGGTTGGCCAAATATGGATAAGGGCCATCAAATGAGGAGGGAGAAGATCACACGGTGATCAGGGGGGAAATTGCACGGAGGCTAATGGGGGGCCCAACAAGCACTTAAGTTATGGAGGTATCGGGTTAATGGTAGATTAAGTTGGGATTAGGCCATCGGGGTAATTAGCGGAGGGCTTTAATCGGGGTTTTTCCTAACATAATCGCAGATCAATTAGTTTGTGGGTTTTTGTCGGGTTGACCGTATATTATAGTTTATATTTAAACTAGGGTATAGGGTTAATGAACACATACGAGCTATATATATACGGGGAAACATGTTTTTTATCGGGATTTAATAAATAAAGTTAGCATTTAATAAAAATGAGCGGAAAAGGGAAAAACACATTAAGCAAATGCTTTTTTGTGAATTAAACGCATTTCACATATTAACATTAATACTTAGGGTAATGCATTTTGGTGGGTTTTTGATATGAAAGTGCTTTTATGTGGGGCGGGGGGGGAGGGGTAATGTTTTTCCTAGGAAAAAGTGTTTTAACCTTAGGAAAGGAAAAATATTTAGGAAAATGAA
The DNA here is from genome assembly GCA_031772625.1 of Pinus tabuliformis. Classification (NCBI taxonomy): domain Eukaryota; kingdom Viridiplantae; phylum Streptophyta; class Pinopsida; order Pinales; family Pinaceae; genus Pinus; species Pinus tabuliformis. Next base: position 574,307,093 of record CM062809.1, read on the forward strand.
TGAACTAAAGGGGTGGGGGATGAATTTTTATGAGTAGAATGAAATACTTGACTGGTCCCTCCAAAAGTCAGAGAAATGCTCTGAGCCTCTTTGACTTAAGGTTTTTTAAGTACTTTGATCTTTATTATGGGAAATTAGTTAAGTAAAAGGTGAAATGAATGGGGGAGTTAATTAATTTACTTTGAAATCCAATTGCATGCTTGATTGTCCATTCATCTATGGAACTTCTGATGGAAAAAACGATAAATATACTTTTTTATGTAATCAATCATCATACTTCTGCAACCTTTCTCCTACTTACCCATCTACTTTACCTACCATTTTTTCTTCACTTTATTGGGGTGAATTTAAGCTAGAAAACCCTTATCAATATTTTTATTTTATTTACAATAGCAAACTACCTACGTCACCTTATAACATCCAAGGGCTTTGTTTAAACATTTGAGCTTCTTTATTTACTGTAACTATCTAATTATCTGCCAAGTTTACACTGTTTGGTCAGATTTTTATTCTCTATCTATAGACATAAAATTGAAAACATGAAATAGCCAAGTTTAAACATTTTGACAATCATGGATTGTGGCAAAGATTACAAGTTGCACACAATCATTTATTATACATAAAAATAAATAGGAGTGGCATTTTGACTTGCTCACTTTCATGGTTTTTTTCTTTCCGCGGGGTTCATATTTTCATCTTTTTTACCTTTTTGTTCTTTTTTTCCTTTGATTATTCTTTTATGACATACCCTCTTTACATTTTTTAATTTTTTAAATATGGAAAACATTTTCAAAAAGCAAAGATATGTACAAAATTACAAGGTTTAATCTCAGTCATTCAAAATTATGACTCCTATTGGTATAGGAACCTAACAGTGGCTCCACTTGGGGATGGCATTTCCTAGTGAAATGTCAAGAACTTTGTAGATCAGTAGCCTTCTGAATTGTTGTGATATTGCCCTGCAACATTTGTCCTTTATGCTTCTGCATTATTACTATTTGTGACAGTAAAATCTTTAAAGCTTAGGGCCTTCTCTCTGGGCTTCAACTTCAAAATCACCATTGAATCAACTCTAGACTTTGAAAATAAAGTATGTAAAAAAGGGAAATGAAATTACTAACTAGGTTCAATAGAGTATTTGATCATTCGAACATTCACTAGTCCACCTTCTGCTTCTATACCATCCATTTCTCTTAGGAAGAAATCATTGTTACCTCTAAAAGCATAAATGACATATGGGCCTTTCCATAGGAAATCAAATTTCCCATGTTTACCTTTATCTTCCCTCCTTGAGTCCCATTTCAAGACTTTGTCCCCATGGTAGAAATTCTCAACCTTGGTTCTTTTGTAAAAAATCTTCTTGATCCTTTCCTGCACAACCTGAGATCTGATGTACACTTCTTCCCTGGTTTGCTGCAAATGAATTATTTGGTTGATTTTTCTTTGGATGTCATTTGGTTCAACTTGTAACTCTTGGAGCAGCTTCATCACTAGTTTTCCCAAGGAAGATGGAAAAAAACTTCCATTCCATAAACTAATTGGTAGGGAGAAGTACCAATTGATTTTTTTGTGGTTAGCCTGTCTTCGCACAAGGCATTTACTAGCTTTTTATTCCATGTTTTCTTGTTATCCTCTAACAACTTTTTGATGATATTTACCAGACTTTTTTTGAGGATTCTGCTAGTCCATTTCCTTGAGGGTAATAAGTTGTGGAATGGCCTAGGGTTATATGATACTTATTACAGAAATCAATAATTCTTCTGGATTTGAAAGTTGTTGCATTATCAGTGATGATTTTGGTTGGGCATCCAAATCTTGATAAGATGTTGGCCTCAAGGAAGGTTATGAAAACCATGTCAGTGGCTTACCTTCAAGGTATGGCCTCTATCCATTTTGTAAAATAATCTGTGGCAGCGAGGATCTATTTATGTTGGGTAGAGGAAGGTGGATGGATTTCACCAATGAAGTCTAAACCCCACTGTTGAAAAGGTGCTTCAGCAGAGATTGGTTTTAGGGGTAAAGGTAGGAGCTTTTCCTTTCTTTCAAAGATTTGACATTTATGACAAGAGGTGACATATTTATTTACATCGGAAAACAAAGTAGGCTAATAGAAACCGGCTCTGAGAATTTTCTGAGCAGTGGTTTTCCAATAAAGATGTCCTCCACAATCACCTACCTGAAACTCTTGTAACACTTTGTCAAATTCTTCTTTCAATAAATAGTTGAGAAGGATACCTTCATGATCCAGGTCTGGGTGTGAAGAAGGACCCTTCCAAGACCTTTTACTTTCATGATGTGTTAAAATTTCATTTTAAAAGAACATTAATGAATATAGCTGCAGACTATAAAGAATAGGAACATAACAATCATCAACACATGAAAACAAAAGCCGTTAATAACGGAGTTCATCCAGGAGGGACTACGTCTCCGGGCCCCAGTGTCAAGATGGTGTAGGCCGCTGCATTAAGTGTTGTCAATAAGGTGATGTACACAGAGATGATGTCTCGATCATATAAGGAAGAACACCCTCACGCAGGAGTGGTTCTAAGAGATGTTCCACAACTAGAACTCTCAATCAAAAGACTCCTATCAGTATGACACAAAAACATGCATGGTAAGCATCTCGACAATATGGCACAAAAGAGATGTCAAAACAAAACACATGCATGATGAAAACAAGAGTATTCCAGCAACATACAACAAGGGATCATATGACAACAAGTACATCATATGAAAGATTCCACATAACATGAAGCAAGGAATCATGACAACATAAAGAAAACAAGATCCTGCATCAATATCAATCATGGATCTGTACAACATAATGCAGAAAGAAGAAGTACATGAACACATCATATACCTCACAACCAAGGGCCAATTAAAGAAGTGGATGTCTCACTGTTGAAGCCGCTCAGACCATCGATCTCAAGGCATTGATGAAAGAAGATGGCTACTTCGCACAAGAATGCGGACATCTAAAACATAGTTGTCAACGTACTGAAGCTTGCTGAAATGTTGATTCTCACAACAACGATCAAGAAGAATCGATCAAATAAGAATCAATAAAAGAAGATTTGATCAAGGAAGAAGAATCGATCAAATAATAATCAATAAAATAAGATTCGATCAAGGAAGAAGAATCGATCTCAAAGAGAATAACTACTCTGGACTCTTGGCTCTGTAGTTCTCTGGCTTATGTCACTGCAGCTCTGCGATATGTCAGCATTTCAAGTGCCCTCTGGCTTCCAAGCTTCTCTGTAGCTCTGCGGCTCTATGGATTTGAAGCATTTCTCTGGCTTCATGTTTCTCTGTGTACTCAGGCTCTCGGGCCTCTCTCCACACAACCTTTTGGGGTATTTGTTCACCACTCTCACCCCCTCTTACGCAGCCTTTCGTTTCTCTCGACTCTCTGCATCCATGCTCTCGGCACTCTAGCACAGGCTTTCGGGCTCTCAGGCACTCTTTGGCATGCAGGCTCTCTCCCTTCTCCAGCCTCGGCTCTTTGTCACCCATCGTGTTTTATAGCACGTTTGGGACAAGGCTGCTTCAAAATCGGAGGTCTGTTGCTTAAGAATAGAAGCCATTTGTATAGATCAATCGGTGGGTGCAACAACCTTTAAAAAATAGCCTTTTATCATTTTAAAACGATAATACAAAAACCCGAAAAACACTGGAAAACATTGAAAAATCCGAAAGTTCGGATTTCAAATTTTATAAAATCGGACCTATAAATCGATTGGGTCCACACTATATTGCAAGTTGGGATCGCTTCGGCCCAGGGTCCTTCCTTCGACACCCGCCGATGCCGATCACCGACACCGATCGTTCCGATCGCCGATATTGGTGATCGCTAATCGCATTTGCTGATATCCAGGGGTCCTAGTCCTCGGCCTTTGGCATCCCCGATCGTCGACACCGACATTCCATCATCGATTTTCAAGTGCCAATATTGCCAATCGCTGCCTAAATAGCACCAATATCATTCATCGCTTGCTTCCAATTGCGATTTGCCTTATAAGTCTAAAAAACCCATTTTTATGAGTAAAACTCTTTTTTTTCAAAGGAACCAAGGCAACTGTTTTCGCGATAACTTCATCATTCGGTCTCGGATTAATGAACCGTTCACACCTCCACGACCAGGACAAAGAGATCTACGCTATGATCCTCTGTCGACGTCATTCCAAACACTTTTATTTTTGAGCGTTTCCATGCCATGGTGTTTGAAGATCCACCTGGATGAATCCTCCCCATTGAGGAGCTTTTGGTCCTCCAAAAGCATAAAAATTAATCTGCAACTCTCTCTGTACCCTATCTACATCACAAGCATCTTGAAACGTCTCGCTTCGATCTCCTTGACCTTTGTTCTTCGGAGCCTTAAGCGATGAACTGACACCTGCTACACCTGCAACTTGTAGTATATTGTTTTCACAAATTACATGCTTTGAATGACATCACCAACTAAAGACCCAAACGTCCCACACTTTCAACGAGTTTATAATACATACTCGGTGGTCAAGTTTACATCAAGATGGATGTAATACTCCAACTATGAAAACAAGGCTAACCTATCATGGTTGCTTCAAAAAGTGATGGAAAACACATCATCAATGCAACACATGATTTACAATTATAAGGCCAAACACTATTGTGTGGAAAAGTGATGAAACATAACATCACTTTCAGAGTTTTAATATGCGACTCAAAACATGACCAAACATCATTATTACTAACCACGTGATGGAAACACATCATCACGTTTACATTTCAAATGCAACAAGTGATTTACAAAAGAATGACCATGAAATGACAACATGTCTAGAAACCATTTTTCACTTATCATGGTGAATGGTTCACCTCCGTGTGGTAGTTTTGCTTATCGAACAACTGCTTTACCTGCTTCATGCACCGACACTTTGTCTTTAGGGCACTGCTCTTGATGGAGCTTCCAGCAAGTGAAATTTTGATGGCCATTTTTGTCGCAATGACTGCAGTAGGATTTCTTCATCCATATCTGCTTAACCTGTTTCTTTTCATGCTATTGAGAGGGTCTTTCATGCCTCATGAGTGCTGCCATTCTTTTCCAACACTTAGAAAAGGTATGGTTAGGTAAACCACAAAAGGTACATGTTTTCTGATGCCTTGATCTTCGTTCATTATTAACAACATGATCATAATCAAAATGAACATTCGAAGATCGAAAATGGTTATACCTTATTTTGTTGTTCCTGATGTCAGTATGGTGATGAGAGCTTGCCTCAGCTCTCTCCCTTCAATGGAAACTACCTTGGGATGATGGGGATGTTTCCCCATCATTCTCTTTCCTCGACGATGTCTTGGACAAATCTGACACCTTTGAGAACTCTCCTTTAGTATATCTCGAGCCTGCAAATGGATGTTCGTGCACAACCTCCAAAGGTGGAGTTATGCCTTGGTTATTAGCACCAAGTTCTTCTTTCTCCTCGTGCCTCATCCTTGTAAGGAGCTTCATGTTTGTCCCTGTAATTGGGATCTCCAAATCTCCAATAGACATCATACTATGAGAAGATGAAACTGAAAGGAAATCAACATCTTTTACCTCCTCTTTCGATTTGGAAAGAATTGATGAGGGCTGCTCATCATCCGTTGTTGGTGGTTCGCTAACTGTCTCAGCGCATTCCCCAACTTCTTTCCTGGCATACCCAAGTCCTGCTCGACACGGTAATTCCTCTACTTGGATGGGGTTGAAAATGCCTTGGCAATTAACGCCCAAGCCTTTTCCACCATACGCCATTTTCTTTAACAATTTGGAGCCAATTCCTGTGGTGTGATTTTCAAACACAGCGAAATCATCATCAGGAAACATACATGAAGATGGAGAACTACTTTTTACCTCACATGGGTTACGCTGCAACTTTTCCAAGGCCTCGTCATTTGCTTGCAGCTATCGTAGAAAAATTTGTTTTTCCTCTTTCTCTTCATGTAGGCGCATCTTCAATTCATCGTTCTCTATTTGAATATTATGTTTGTTTTGCTTCAGTTCTTCCATGGCCTCTTCTGTGGCTTGCAACTGAAGCTGCAATCGCTCCTTTTCCTCTGTTTCTTTCTGTAGAGTTTCATACACAATTTCCACTTTCTTGGAAATGTCGAGCATGGTCTCGTACATTGCTCTTTCAACCTCTGTCATTGCACATTCCATTGTTCACACTGCAATTCACATCAACGCAAAGACCGCTCTGATACCACTTGATCTAGGTCCAGGTGTGAAGAAGGACCCTTCCAGGCCCTTTTACTTTCGTGATGTGTTAAAATTTCATTTTAAAAGAACATTAATGAATACAGCTGTAGACTGTAAAGAAGAGGAACATAACAATCATCAACACATGAAAACAAAAGTCATTGATAACGAAGTTCATCCAGGAGGGACTACGTCTCTGGGCCCTGGTGTCAAGATGGTGTAGGCCGCTGCATTAAGTGATGTCAATAAGGTGATGTACAAAGAGATGATGTCTCAATCATACAAGGAAGAATGCCCTCACGCAGGAGTGGCTCTAAGAGATGTTCCACAACTAGAACTCTCAATCAAAAGACTCCTATCAGTATGACACAAAAACATGCATGGTAAGCATCCCGCCAATATGGCACAAAAGGGATGTCAAAACAAAACACATGCATGATGACAACAAGAGTATCCCAGCAACATACAACAAGGGATCTCAAAGCATAACATAATGAGTTATGACAGCAAGTACATCATATGAAAGATTACGCATAACATGAAGCAAGGAATCATGACAACATAAAGAAAACAAGATCCTGCATCAATATCAATCATGGATCTGTACAACATAATGCAGAAACAAGAAGTACATGAACACATCATAAACCTCACAACCAAGGGCCATCTGAAGAAGTGGACGTCTCACTGCTAAAGCCGCTCAGACCATCGATCTCAAGGCATCGATGAAAGAAGATGGCTACTTCACACAAGAATGTGGACATTTGAAACATAGTTGTCAACGTGCTGAAGTTTGCTGACACGTTGATTCTCACAGCACCAATCAAGAAGAAACGATCAAAGAAGAATCAATCAAAGAAGATTCGATCAAGGAAGAAGAATCGATCTCAAAGAGAATAACTGCTCTGGACTCTTGGTTTTGTAGCTCACTGGCTACCTGGCTTTGTAGCGCTCTGGCTTATGTCATTGTAGCTCAGCGATCTGTCAGCATTTCAAGCACCATCTGGCTTCCATGCTTCTTTGTAGCTCTACGGCTCTGTGGATTTGAAGCGTTGCTCTGGCTTCATGTTTCTTTGCGTACTCAGGCTCTCGGGCCTCTCTCCACGCATCCTCTCCATGCAACCTTTTGGGCTCTCTGTTACACTGCTCTCGCCCTCTGTTACGCAGCCTTTCACTACTCTCAGCTCTCTGTATCCATGCTCTCGACACTCTAGCACAGGCTTTCAGGCTCTCGGGCACTCTCTGGCATGCAGGTTCTCTCCCTTCTCCAGCCTTGGCTCTCTGTCACCCATCATGTTTTATAACACGTTTGGGACAAGGCTGCTTCAAAATCAGAGGTTTGTTGCTTAAGAATAGAAGTTGTTTGTATAGATCAATCAGCGGGCCCAACAACCTTTAAAAAATAGCCTTTTATCATTTTAAAGCGATAATACAAAAACTCAAAAAACACTGGAAAACATTGAAAAATCTGAAAGTTCGGATTTCAAATTTTATAAAATCGGACCTATAAATCGATCAGGTCCACACTATATCGCAAGTCGGGATCGCTTCAGCCCGGGGTCCTTCCTTCGGCATCCATCGATGCCGATCGTTCCGATCGCTGATATCGGCAATTGCTAATCGCATTCGCTGATATCTAGGGGTCCTGGTCCTCGGCCTTTGGCATCCCCGATCACCGACGCTGATTTTCAAGTGCCGATATCGCCGCTTGCTGCATGAATTACACCGATATCGATCATCGCTTGCCTCCAATTTCGATTTGCCTTATAAGCCTAAAAGACCCATTTTTATGAGAAAAACCTCATTTTTTTCAAAGGAACCAAGGCAACTATTTTTGCGATAACTTCATCATCCTTTCTCAGATTGACGAACCATTCAGACCTCCACGATCAAGACAACGAGATCTATGCTTTGGTCCTGTGTTGACATCATTCCAAACACTTTAATTTTTAAGCGTTTCCATGCCATGGTGTCTGAAGATCCACCTGGATCACTTCATGATTCCTCCAAAACAAAGCATTATCTATTATGCAAAATTTTAAGGATTTCATTTTTAAAAACCTGCTTTCGGTCTTGGATAATTCAGAAGCTTGTAGATTTAGTAAATCATATAAGCTATTAGCATACCATGGTGATTCAATAAAGACCTGACTGATTGGTGGAGTCACCATCTCCTCTTCATTATCCATTTCTACAATAAAATTTATATCTAAGGCCTGACAGTTCGATTCAGCCATGAGTTTGGCTAAACCTTGGCCTCTGATTAACTTTGTTGGTTTTCTTTCCAAGTCATACTCCAAAACATTAGCTATCCACTTCCCTCTCTTTCCATCTGGACCTTCCTGAGTTAGGATGTTCTTGACTACTGAGTTAGTGACATAGGCTACTCTATGAGAATATAAAATGTAAACCTTGAAATCTTTGGTAGCTTTGACCAAAGAAAAGGCTTGCTTTTCCATTATGTTGTATTTTAAAGGAGCATCCCTCAGGGCTTTGCTGAGAAATTCAATAGGTTGTTCATAACCCTGATAATTTTTCTGCGGTAGGACTGCAGCTATTGTATGTTCTAAAGAAAAGGAAAATAGAATGAAATCTCAGTCAAAATTTGTACTGACTAGAACTAGAGTTTTAATTAAGGCTAGCTTAATGTCTTCAAAGGATTTCTTAGCCATGACAGTCCATTTTATGGTCGAATCTTTTTTCAACATATTGTTCAATGATCTAATTAGTTCTGCTATATTAGAAATAAATCTCCTAAGAAAGTTAATTTTTCCTAAAAAGGCTTGTAATTCCCTAATGTTCCTAGGATGTTGTATATGTAAGATGGCTTCTATTCTTGGAGGATCTATTCGGATACCATCTTTTGAGATTATATGACCCAATAATTTTCCCTCTTCTAATCCAAACAAAGATTTCTTGGGGTTCAAAGAAATTCCATACTTCTTGCATTTAATGAAACCCTGCCTTAGGTGATCTAAGTGTTGATTATCATATTTTGAGAATACAGTGATGTCATCTAAATATATTACTAGGAAGTCATGAATATCCTTGGCAAAAGCTATTTCCATATCCCTTTGGAAAGTGGCTCCTGCATTCTTTAATCCAAAAGGCATCTTCACATACATGAATGTACCCTAAGGAGTAGTAAAGGCAGTTTTGGCTTGGTCATCTGGGTGAACTAAGATCTAATTGTAACCAGAAAACCCATCCAAGAATGAGATTCTGGTTGCCCAACTACCCTTTGTAAGATATGATCCATTTTAGGGAGAGGGTAATTGTCTTTAAGTGAAACTTTATTAAGATTTCTAAGATCAACACAAAGTCTGATCTCACCAGTTTTCTTCCTTGTTGGCACCAAATTGGAAACCCAATAAGAAAATTTGATTGGTGCTATTATCTTGGCATCATACATTCTCTGGTATTCCTTTTCAATAGAAGGTAATAAAATGGGATTAATCCTCCTAAGCTTTTGTTTGAAGGGTTTCTAGTTTTATTTTATGGGGATGGTGTGTTGTATGATGCTGGTGTCATAGGACTTGAGGTCCTCATAACTCCAAGCAAAGACATCTTGGAAATCCTTTAATAATTCAATGTATTTCACTTTTTCAGTAGGAGGCAATGACTTTGAAAGTTTGATTAATTTTGGATTTTCCTTAGTGCCAATATTACACTCCTCTATTTCATAGTTTAAGGGTTTCATTTTTCGTTTTCTAGGAACATCGTTTGAGTCAAACAAGTCTTCCAAAGGGGTTAATACTTTAGGCAAAAAGTTGTCCTTGAGATTAATGACTTCAGTGTATTCGTTAATTATCTCATCAATCTCAATTTCCTTTAGGTTGTCTACATTTGATCTTCTAAATTTAGTGGGATGGAATCTATCTATCTCTTCACCTTCTATTTCATTAATTTCTATTTTATTTTTAAAGTCTGAATCTATTGTTATGTTAGTATCTATATTGCTATTTACAAATTCTTCTTCTAAGGTTAAAAAATTATTTATCTATTTGTAATTAGCAAATACTTGCTAGTTTTTCAAGTTATCTGGGATAGCAGGTCTGTGCCTGACCTCAACAGTATATTGATGGTTAGGTTGAAATGGTAACTTACAAGTGCTGGCAAACATTGCTAAACTATGAGCCTGCATATTCTATTTCCTTGGAACGACAACAAGCTTGGTTTCTAGAAAAGTATTCATTATTTCTGCAATTGTGCCTCTATAAAAACTTAATCTAGGGTCTTTGGTCATATATACAACATTAATTTGTTTTATAACTAACTTAGAGTCTCCCATGATAGAAACTCTTTTGGCTTCTAAATTCATAACTAGTTTAAGACCTAATATTAGGGCTTCATACTCTGCCATGTTGTTAGTGCATTTAAAATTCAGTCTGTAAACATGGCCCTCTGAGTGATCATTCTCTAGATTGTATATCCACACTCCTACTCCTACTCCTAACTTATTTACTGACCCATCAAATTCAAGATGCCATAATATCTCATGTTCATAATTTTCATTGTCTGGGGGAACAAAATTTTCATATTTTGCTACATTTTGATCATCTTGTTTATTAGAAAGCTCTTGAGTTTGAATAGTTTCATTTTTAGTTGTAATTGCAATTTCTTTTGGTTCTGTAAAAATATTGTTTGCAATAGTTTTATGTGTTTGTTTAGCATTATACAAAATAAAAGAATCAATGTCCGAAAGCATGGAGTAGATCGGAAAGTTTTGAGGCCGATCTTGGCTACTTACTACATATTTCATTAAAGTTTGTCGGTACAACTTTTTAGGTTGTCCAAAAACAGAGATTGTGGCATATGACATGTCAAGCTATAAAGACCCTTGGAGTTTGGCTCCCCATGATCTAGACAAAAGCATGCCATATTTGGGTGGGATGTTAGTGACTATTATATCCATGAGAATGCTTTTAACAAGATATTGTACTAAGGTAACACACAGGTCTTTGATTAATCCTAGACACTTTATTTGACTTGAGTCAAATGAGAATAGGTCCTTTTAAGGCCTTGTAATGTCTAAGTTAAATTTTTCCATGACTGATTTGGGCATTAAATTGTGTGAGGCCCCAGAATATAACATTGCATTGTGTAAGATTTTATTATGAATGCTAATTCTAATATAGAAAGGTGGTACCCCTCCTTCTAGTGGTTTTCCATTAACATCAGGACCAAATATAAGTTTCGGCTGATCATCAAAGAAGTACAGAATCTCCATTCTCAGAAATGTTTAAAGTTTGGTTTATTTGAGACTTATAGGTTTCACTTTTAATTAGTTCTATTAAGGGAACTAAAATCTTTAGTTTACCTACCTCTACTCCCAAATTGAAAGACAAAGGGGATTTTTCTGTTTGAGGGCTTGGGATTTTCATAGTAGGAACTTGAGTAGGATGATCTTCTTTTTCTTTATTTGGGATCTTTTTATGTGGATTTTCTGATATGGTGTTTGGAGATTTTTCCATTGTTTCGTGGGAGGGAATTGAAGTGGATGGTTGGTCATTAGAGGGTTGATTAGGGGTTATATCTACAATGGTGGGTCCAGGAGGGCTCTGGTTTGGTTTAGGGAGGATTTGGAGAGTTTTAGTAACTGGAGCTGCTTTGATTTTTCTTGGGTTGATTTGGCATTGTTTTCTTCGTTTGGTTAGGAGTATCAGTGTTCTTTTTACTCCTTAAGCTATATTGTTTGTGTACTTCAAAGATGGCAGAATCATATCCTTGTTTATGATCAGATGATTCTCTGGATTAGGTTTGCAATTGTTGTAGCATATGCAGTTCCTGCTCATCTTGGGTCAAGAAGACTGTATCCTCATCATCCAATCCCATCAGGTTAATCTGTGTATCTAGTTCAGGGTCTTTTGAATGAGATGTTTCATCATAGTTTTCTTGAAAGGGAGGCCTAATATTCTGATCAGGTCCATTCTTTCCAGTGTTTTGATTTTGGTTCTTTCTAAAGTTTGGGTTTCTAACTAGAGGTGCCTGTTGATTATCCCATTGAGGCTTCCTCTCCATATTATCTATCCTGTCCATAAGCTTTTCCATACTCTTGGCTAGAACATCTATTTTAAGGTTAGAGGGTGAGGCTTCATCTTTTGCAGATCCTCTCCTTTCATTCCTAACTCTATCTCATTTTGCTGACAAATTTTCTTCTACACTAACTGCTACACTCTGCATGTCTTCTAAGGTTGGGGGATTTCTTTCTCTGAGTTGGAATGCCATATCGGTGTCAAACCCATCAGGAAATTTTATTAATGCTAGGTCAAGCGGGGATCAAAGATTAACTGGTATTGCATTGTATATATTGTTAAATCTGGTGCAATAATCTTGGACTGTTTCATTAGGTCCTCTTTTAATATTTTCGTACTGTGAAAGGATCTGCAAAGGGTTCTTTTTCTTTTCCCATCTATTTAAAAATTGATGATAAAATATATCTAAATTATCTATGCTATTAACAGGTAGTGCTTTGAACCATTTCCTAACATCACCAGCTAGAGTCTGAGAAAAAAGTCTCATTTGAACATATCCAATATCAATTTCATGCAATTCAAAGTAGTCTGTCATTTTGTTTACATGATGTTGTGTTGTATAAGGTCCTATGCCATCAAATTGGACAATTTTGTTTTGATATTCTTGTGGCATGGCACCAAGTGGGGCAGGTAAGACAAGAGGAGCATATCTATTTGCCATGGCTCTAAGTTGGGAAGGGCTAAGAAGTGGGTTGAAGTACTTGGAGATGATACAATAGTAGATAGAGAACTAGGAGTAGTAGGTGATTGATGAGTAATGGTAGGTTGATAAGAAAATGAAGGTATAAATGGAGGTGGGAAATGAACTTCAGAGGTTGAAGGGAATAATGGTGAACTAAGAGTAATAGACACTGGTTTAGAAAGCTCGGGGATTCTAACAGTAGTGAGGGATGACTGAGGGGAATTTAGAATGTACTCATCAATTGACTTGTTTGCCTTTTGGACCTCAAGGTATGCAATAAAATTCGGATCTAGAACTATGTCATCAAGTGAACTTTCAGACTTGGTTCTAAAGATGGAAAGATAAAATGGCACATCAAAGGGAAGGTCTTCTAAAAGCAACCACTCATCAGGGCATGAATATGCTTTGATTGAAGGTGTCAGACTGACTGAAATTTCTTGTCTTTTGGGTTTTCTCGAAATCAGGTTGGGATTATCCACTACTAGGGCAGGGTTTGGATTTGGATTAGCCCTAGTATAGTGAGTTCTCCTTGAAGCCAGAATTTCAAGCTTTTCTAATTACTTTCTTTTTTGTGAAATTTTGTGTATAACTTCTAAGAAACCCTTTAAGAGGCTTGAAATAAATATTTAAAATTTTCTTAAACGTTTATTAAAACCGAGGATTTGAGTCCCCAGTATGGTTGCCACTATGTTATCACTCAAAATTTTCCTTAAAAGTTATCAAAAGAAGGAACAAACTGAGGTAACCACAAACCAATCTTTTAAGTATAGGCTCTAGCCAACCTATGACTCAGAGAGGGCTCTCTCTATATAATTTAGCTTTGTTTTTATGAGATTTTAGGCTAGTTATTAATGTTCGTTGGGGTTTTTGTTTTGAATTGAAGGTTGGGTGGTGGAATTCTTGGGGTGGATGGATAGAGCTAGGTCTTCAAGACATTGGGCTATGGAGTCAACAAATGGGTAGCATAACTAGACCAAATCATTAAAGGGAATTTTTAAGGGAAAGCTAGCAAAGCAAAAGGAAAATCTTTAGGCATAATGGGTGAAGTAATTCTAACTAGGGTGAAAGGGCACTTAAGAATCCTTGGACCGGGATCAGAATGGAGAACAGAGGATAATCATGAACAAAGGGCAGTTGAGAATCCTTTGTTATAGATCACTAGAGGTCACCTAAAATAAGGAGCAATCAAGAATTCCTTGACTTAGATTTGTGAAGAAAACATTAATAATGCATAACAGTTAAGACAGAGTGCATTCAAGCAATTTCTGAAATATCATTCCATGTTATAACATTTAGATTTAAGAGATACATAAAAGATAATGGAAAAAACATAACGAAAAACAACATTAAACATGAGAGAATACTTATTTGTATTTCGCTTTACACAAGAATCCTGTAAAATATTTGATCTTTATTCCTTGCTCCAGTAAGCCAATCCAGTCATTGATACAATAGAATTTTTGAATTGAGAGAAAAATTCTATAGAAATGTCTTGGAATCCACCCCACATACTTCGAAATGTGAAGTATATATACAAAAATATTTACAAAATATCTCAAAACAACTTGAGACTTAATCTAAGGAATATAAATATCTTCTTGCATGAAGATAGAGACAGATGGTGAACTGCTTCATGCTGTCCCTTTTGTTATGGTGGTGCTAGCTGTTGCAGTTGAAATTGGAACCCTTTTAGCTGGCTGATATTTGTGGAATTTCTACGCTGGAATCTTCTTTACTTTCATCTTTCAATTGATACTCTTTAACTCTGATACTCTTTGACACTGCTGCCCTATTTTACCTGACTGCCTTCACTTTTACCATTTAGTAACTTTCTGATGTAAATTTATCACAGTAAATCTGTCATTTTTTCCCACCATTTTGCATCAGGTAATTTTACATTTACCATTCTACGGTAGATTTCATTAGCTTCAGTATACTTTGCAAAATTTGGCTTAGCGAGGAACAAATGTTTCACGTCATGCTCTGGAAAAAATAAGTTCTCCAATGTGTCATATAACACATTGCATATTGGCAGGGATTTCATGGATGAAGAACTCGTTTGTTCCTTAGCCAATTTTCTTAGTCTATCACCATAGCCTAGCTGGGTCATGAGTTTGTCATTGATGACCATAGGACTGGGAAGACCTTTCTCCCTCAAAATCTGAAATTTAGCCATGAACCTATCAATGGTTACCTGCATATTATGGAACTTCTCTTCTAACTTAAGCATAAGGTTGGTTTTGGAAAGAACCTTCCTAATCTCTAGAATGGCCTTAGTTCTATATTCTATGTTAAGCTCATGGAGCTCATATCTGTTCTTGTTGTTTAGGAAGTGGATGAGTCAATTGGCATCCTCTGGTTTATCCCCCAGTTCTTCCTTTACTTTCTGGATAGCTTCGGTAGCTACCTTTACCAATTCTGTCTGCTCAAAGATTACTTGGATTGATGGCTAAATATCATTGACAGAGTCAATGATATTGGCCCACAGCATCTCTTTGGTTTGTCCAAGTGGTTTCTGTAGTGTCAAATCTTTGTCCATTCTCTCACCCATTTTCTGGGCCTTCTGTGTTTCTTCTTTCTGCTTGAGCTGGGCAAGTATGCAGTCAGTTTCCAAACTTGCCACCTTCTCCTTTAATCTTTTATGTTCTGTAGCCTGGATATACATATCTTCAATGGATTTTACATGTTTTGTTGCTTTATCTACTGGTGTACCTGTTTCTATAGTAGGCTTTGTTGTTACTAGCAATGTTGTGGCAGGTGGAGCTGTGGGTGCCAAAGATGTTGCCAATGTGGAAGGAACTGCTGTAGATACTGTGGGGGTGACAGTTCTAGAAGTTGTGACCAAGTCACTTTGCTTCAACTGAATTAAAGTGTCCAACTCTTTCTCTGTCTCCTTGAGTTGATCATTTAGTTTTAGGACCAAGTCCATGAGCTCTTCATGTGCTTTCTATGCTTCTAGGACTTCCATTGTCTGTGGGTGATGCAACTGGGGTATCTTTAGTTGCTTCTTAAGTGCAGCAATGTCATCAATTTTCTTTTTAATTAGCTGCTCTATAGCTTTTACATCCTTAGGATCATGTCCCAATTCAATCACTAAGTCCTCTAAGGACTTGATTCTTGTGTCCTCGGCCTGTGAGGAGGCCCCTTCCAATTGGAATTGGGCATACATATTATTTAAGGAGTTCTGCAATTGGTGGGTAGCTATGGCCTTTCCTGTCAATGTGGAGTATATCGTCTCCCCTGTTTGCTTATGTAGTTCAATCTGGTCAGTGGGATGAATTTCCCTTGCCAGTATTTCAAAATCTACCTTTTTGAAGTCTGATGGTGCTTTCAACTGTTGAGTGGTAGGCTTGATGAAGGTCATTTTCATTTTCCCCTGTTTGATATCAAAGGCTAATATCAGCCTTATTTTCTTGGTAGGGGTCATTTTCAGGTACTGGGCATATGTTTGGGCCTTAAGCCTCTTATTTCTGGCTTTGATCTCTTTGTACCTTTCCTTTATATCTTGATCTTTGTCTGCAGGCATCCTAAAGGAAGATACCTCAACACTGTGCTGCCTTACAAACATTTGAGTTTGTGATAGGAAGGCTCCTACATACTTCCAGATGGGGTGGTGGGTCTGCTTCTTTCAACCTCTATGTTGGTGACCTCCGCTGAGTTTTCTGTAAGCTCTTACTCAGAGGCTGGGTTGGGATTTTACCTTTTGTTCGATTCTTGCTGTAAATTAGAGGTGGGTAAATCCTGATCTCGATATGGTTTTGGTACAAGTACCAATCACCTACCTTGGTCTGCTTTGACAATTGGAGGACCCTTTTAATGTCTACATTGATTCTTGGAGGAGGGCTTCCTGTTAGCATTGTCATGATTGGATGTACAAACAGGTCAATGAAGTCAGCATATGAATATGGGGATTGATATTTATGGATCAATGGAGTCCAGAAAATGACTGATCTAGGCTAACCCTTTGTGTCAAGCTTCTACAGGGTGAATCGAAACTTATCTGATTGGTAATATAGAAAAAGGTGATACAAAATAGAGGAATAATTGAAAACCCTCTCATTATTCAATTTGAGGAACTGGTCATGCATCTTATCAGCTATAAATTGGGAAAAGTCATAGGTAACAGCAGGAGGCTGCCCTAGAGTGTAGATGCACATGAAAGATAGGATAATCTCATCAATGTATTCACTAGTGGTATAACGTAGGACACTGGATATCATAGCCACAATATTTCTCCCCCATGAGGAGAATATGGTAGAAACATATGGAGGAGGGTCCTTTGGAATGTGTTTCTCTTCTCTTATGAAAGTTAGGAACATCTCTGCCAATTTTGTGGTTGTAAGCTTGGGGAACTAGTCTAATAAGGCTCCAAATTGAAAGAGGAGTCAAGTTTTGGCCAGGCTGGAGTTGTAACATCTCATTTATAGATTCTGCAATGATAGTGAAGAGTATAGTCTAGTTAGGAGACATGACTGCTCTCTGACTTGGAATATAATTGGCATGGCAGTAATGCACAATTTCTGGGAAGATGTGGACTTGAGGGAATTGGTATTTAGGCAAACTGGAATCCCAAAGACCAATTTCATCTGCATGGTTCAAGTACTTATCTCTACTTTGGCAGTATACTTTGAGCGAGGATTCTTGGACATAGGTGTCCTTTATCTAAAAGTCTTTATGGGCTAGGGGTAGGTGGTCCAGGTCTTGATGGGGAGAAGTGACAGGTCTCACATCCATGGAAATTGGGGCAGCCATTATCAGTTCTTGTGGTTTTGAGTATGGGGGGTAATTTGTAGTTTTAGGGCAATGGTGTTCAACACGGAGTAGGTATGAGTTCTTAAGCTTCTTTAATTAATTTTTAGCTTAACTAAGAAAACTCAGTAACTGGTTTCTTTGAATTTGACAGGGTAGTGGGTGAATACAGGTTATAAATACTTGGAACAACAGTGAAATGGTTCTGAACAAGGCGGCTGGTGACTGCAAATGGTTGAAGGGGCTCTGTGCAGGCTGGAAAGCTGACTGGGTGGTCTGCGGCATCTTTGGAGTGCAATTGGATGTGGGTTGACAGCTTCGACGTTCGTAGGTGGCGTGCATGCGTTCAAAGGTTTACAGTTGAAAATTCAGAGAAAACAAATGATTTTGGGCTTTTTGGCTTTTATGCACGAAAAGTTAGTTTTGGCGGGTACGGGGTGAACACTAGTTACTTTGTCATGTAGCGAGAGGGCGGTAAATGGTTTATATTGCACCGTTTTTGGGCGCTCGGTGATATTTGGGAGGGGCCGCCTGATTCCATTCACCGGCTAACACGTAGCATCGGGGGCTGGGGAAGAAACCACTTTATCGGGCGGGTAAAGGACAGACGTCAGGTTGGCCCGATATGGATAAGGGCCATCAGATGAGGAGGGAGAAGATCGCACGGTGATCGGGCGGGGAAACTGCACAGAGGCTAATGGGGGGCCTGGCGGGCACTTAAGTTATGGCGTTATCGGGATTAATGGTGAATTAAGGCAAGATTATGCCATCGGGGTAATTAGCGGAGGGCTTTAATCGGGGTTTTGCCTAACATAATCGCAGATCGATTAGTTAGTGGGTTTTTGTCGGGTTGACATATATTATAGTTTATATTTAAACTAGGGTATAGTGTTAATTAACACATAGGAGCTATATATATACGGGGAAACAGGTTTTTTATCAGGATTTAATAAATAAAGTTAGTATTTAATAAAAATGAGCGGAAAAGGGAAAAACACATTAAGTAAATGCATTTTTGTGAATTAAATGCTTTTCACATATTAACATTAATACTTAGGGTAATGCGTTTTGGTGGGTTTTTGATATGAAAGTGCTTTTATGTGGGGGGGAAATGCTTTTCCTAGGCAAAAGTGTTTTAACCTTAGGAAAGGAACATTATTTAGGAAAATGAATGAACTGAAGGGGGGGATGAACTTTTATGAGGAGAATGCAGTACTTGACATCTATAAATCATTGAGCCGAGGGTCCGGTCCCTCCAAAAGTCAGAGAAATGCTCTGAGCCTCTTTGACTTAAGGTTTTTTAAGTACTTTGATCTTTATTATGGGAAATTAGTTAAGTAAAAGGTGAAATGAATGGGGGAAGTTAATTAATTGACTTTGAAGTCCAATTGCATGTTTGATTGTCCATTCATCTATGGAACTTATGATCGAAAAAATGATAAATATACTTTTTGTGTAATCAATCATCATACTTCTGCAACCTTTTTCCTAGTTACCCATCTACTTTACATACCATTTTTTCTTCACCTTATTAGAGTGCATTTAAGCTAGCAAACCCTTATCAATATTTTTCTTTTCTTTACAATAGCAAACTACCTACATCTAACCTTATAACATCCAAGGGCTCAGTTTAAATAGTTGAACTCCTTTATTTACTCTACTTATCTAATTATCTGCCAAGTTTACACTGTTTGGTCAGATTTATTTCTCTATCTATAAACATAAAATTGAAAACATGAAATAGCCAGGTTTAAACATTTTGACTATCATGGATTGTGACAAAGATTACAAGTTGCACACAATCATTTATTATACATAAAAATAAATAGGATTGGTCACCCTTTTTGACCTTTTTGTTCTTTTTGTCCTTTGATTATTCTTTTAGGACATACCCTCTTTACATTTTTTATTTTTTTGAATATGGAAAACATTTGCAAAAAGCAAAGGTATGTACAATATTACAAGGTTTAATCTCAGTCATTCAAAATTATGACTCCTATTGGTATAGGAACCTAATAGGTATCACATCTAAATTGATCATTTAATTATTAAAGATAATTTTTGAAGCCAATGAAAACACTAGAAGCAGACTAGCATAGGAGATTAGAGTTGAAAAGGACATCAGTAGAATGTTTGAAGCATTGAAGGGAAATATGCACGAATGAAACTTTGAAGGAGATACGAGGTAATAAATTTATTCTAATAATTAATTTAAGTATATATGGTAGGTGAAAGAAAGAAGTTATGGAGGTTTAATAAGGAGATATAACAGAAAGAATTTAGTTAAACGGAGAAGAAAATTCCAACCAATGAGTAGAACTATAGATAATTGTTAATAGAAATTTGGAGAAAGCTTGGAGAAGATTAATAACAAAATATTCTTGTAGCAGTGTGAAGCAAAGAACCCATAAATCTCATGGAGGAACTAATCTATTGAGATTTGACTGCTAAAAATGTTCTTTGTGATTTATAATTGGTAGTTAGACAAAGTATTTGTTGATTGCAAGTAGAAACAAAGAGAGAGGAAATGTGTGGTAACTCTTGTAGCAAAGATTACATAACAGAAAGAAGAAAAACTTCCAACTGATGTTGGATAGAAGTTGTTGAGATAAATCCATAGTTATGAATGTGGCTGGGTTTGTCTAGAGAAAAGAGTAGGTAAATTTGTTGAGAGTGAGTAGAGTGCAAAATATTAGAGTTGAAAAGGAAGCTCAAAAGGTTCTAGTGAAGGAGAACTAGTGTTACCAAAATGCAAAGTTTAGAGGAGAGAATTTTGATAAGGTATTTGTAGCGGGATAAAACAAGCTTACGATTGCAAATTCTTAGTGCAACTCATAAATAGACAAGAAAATTTCACAAAGGAAGAGTAAAAATGACTACTAACGGTCATAAAAATGGTTCAAGTGTAAGTCATAACATCATGGAGGAGAATTCCAAGGAAAATGACATAATGATGAAAAGGATGAGTCAAGAGGAATTTGGAAAACAAATTATCGAGATGGAGCGATAACTCAATATACTGATGATCCTCCTATAGGAAAGTGGAAAATACAAGAGATGTGGATGGGGAATGAAGAGGCAGATTACATGGCCTATTAAGAAATTATTTCAAAGAAAGTTGAGGAAGAAACTGAGGCATATGATGAGTTCTTGGTTGAAGGAAGGGGAACTCAGAGTAATAGAGTATGAGGAAGAGGAGGTTCACTATTGTGGACCAAAGTAAGGATCATTCCTTTGGGAGGATGATGATGCAATACCTCATGTGAGTCTTATGGGTTGCTTGAAAAATTTATATCAACATGAATATTTGATAATAGAGACATCAAAGAAGGCTAGAACGCCTTAGGGTTTTAAAACTAATGATTTGTGTGTGATGAAAAGTTTTGAAAGTCTTATAGATGGAGAGATTTTAGATATTTTCATATGAATAGAAACAAAACATAATTAGAATTCTATTACGAGAGAAATAAATAAATATTTTTCTTATAACGACAATCATAGTGGAAATCATACATAATGGAAAAATGCAACTATGGGAAAATAGTTACAAGAAACTATTACTATAGTAAGAGTCAAGATGGATTGTGAAGATATCCATAAATAGGATGAATATAATAAAGCCCAACATTTTGATATAATGTTGATAAATTTTGATGAAGAAATAAAAATGTTGGAAAGGTTGCTAAGAGAACCGAGAAAGAAATTTGTTTTTATAGTTATTTTATCATATTGATAAATACTGAAAAAAATTGATACGGTGTATCTATCACAAATCAGAATCCCAAACCCTTTTGATACCTCTTGTTGGAATGTATCTCTACCTTTAGTCGCATCTACTCTAAGAACCTTGATAGCCACAATGGTATGATTCAAACTACCCTTGTAGATTGGGCCATATCCTCTCTCACCTATTTTAAGTGATTTAGAAAAGAAATCCATAGTGAATTCAATTTGTTATATTTAATAAGTTATACATATTTGATCGGATAATTAGAAAGCATCATTTGTCTCCTCCAATTTCCACAACTCTCAATTAGTTGCATATTTAGTCATTTTTCTCGATAGAAGTAGTCCAACTTCTTCTATGTAAGTGTCTAATCAATATGTATATCAGATAGCAGAGGATTCTCACCTTGTACTTATTTCAATTTCCTCTTCAAATGCAATTGCTCCACGCACATCTCCCTAGTTTGTTGAAATTCAGTCTTAAGCCTTTCTAGTACAGTCACATTAAGTTGTAGAGCATAATTTCCTTTCTAGATTTCATCCTATGATTGCATGGTAAATTGAATCAGGTGAAAAAAAATATATAAACATTATTAGTCTTTATTGTGTGATTGGCAGATTCATTTCTCACTAGGCTTCCTGAAAAGAAGCTAGTTCTTACCACCTTTGATACCAATTCCCCTTAAAAATTCCTTATGTTGTTCTCAATGATATAATTTCCATTCTCATCAATAGTATTTATTTCACTAGGTTCTAAAACTATCTGCCCTGATATTTCTAAAACAATAAAAGAAAAATAGTTCAGAATAATGACAACATACATAGTTAGATATTTTACTTGTCTTCTATTACAAAAATGAGTAGATAAAACAATCCATGGCACGGTAGAAAAACATTGTTTTACAAAGAATATTGTAGTACCTCTTAGTTGTAAAGTCTCTTCTATTATATGTGTTTCTATCTTGTGCCTAAGTATTGTTAGCATGCACTAAAGAGATTTTTCCTTTTGATATTGTTAAGAAATCTAGGGCATCATGAATTAGGTGATTTCTCTTTATTAGTAACTACTGGTGAGTATCTTTTACTTTATTAGATTAGGGTCTTCTTCTTTTCTTAAGTTATTAGTGTTCTTATTCATCAAATAGCTAGCAATGCATGAATGAAAATAGAGAAGAGACACGGGATGTAAGTCATGAGCCAGGGCCAAAACCTATCACTCTTTGAGAGGAAAATACGCACAAAATTCTTCTTATAGAGATTCCAAATGAAAAATACCAAGACCAATACCCTTGAGATATTAGCCACTCTAAGGCAAAGACACATGTTCTCTATTCAAACCTCTTTTTGAATCCTCTTCCACCGATATCTTCATCATTGCCTTGATATTGAGATCTACATCACTGCCTTGACAACTCTATTTCCTTTACTGAGCCCTTATTACTAAGATGATACTTCATCACAATAGTATCACGAACAAATCTAGTGTCCTTTTTGCACTTGATGTAACACAGAGACAAAGATACTCTTCATTGTAAGGTAGCACCTTGTTGTCCCTTCATTCATTCGAATTTATTAACTGTTATTTGTCTTGCTTCCACTGTGATATGAGCTTTAGAGGGATCTGATTTCCCTTCAAAACTTTTTCATCCCAAATTGCCTTCTTGTATGTCATTGCCCATCCAAAATAGAGAGACATCTGAACTATCTTCTTTGTGGAGATTTGAACCGTGCACTGTAACTTCCATATGAATTCCTATTGACTCTGATCAACCCTTACCATCCCTTCATTTCTTCGGTGTCCCTTCCATTGAACTTATCTCTGTAAATACCCATCCAAAAAACTCAGAGAGATCCGATATCTGAACTGTGGAAATGCAGATATCTTACATGCCTATATATAGTAGTCTTCCCATATATATAAGCTGACATGTATTCAACAAAGGGATTTGTCTCTTAATTGTGAGCCGACATGAGTTGTTATTCGTTCTTGAAGATGACATGAAAAGGAGAACCATGCTTGTCTTTGGAGGGCTATTTTACAGTCATATAGACTATTTATGTAGATATTTTCATGTGTTGGCATTACTGGATAAGCTAATTCAAAGTTTTCCTTCTATGCACTATCAAAAAAGTCACAGTCCTTGTTTATTCTAAGTTCAAGAAGGTGCCATGGTCATCCCCTATAGAATGGGACAAATTGATGAAGTCAAAAAGACATTTGAATCCATGGGTTATCTTAACACCGACTAGAATTAGAACAAAGACAATTCCACCTTTGCGGTCTACAGTTGAAGAGCTCGAAGAATGTGAGGAACAAGATGTTGTTATAACACATTTTCCCAATCTGAACAAGAAAAAAATGCAAAGTCCTCTAAGCGCATCTCCAAGTGCCATGTCAAAGAAGCCACCTAAAGTTGTTAAACAAAATACAAAGAACACAAATTTTACTAGGAGATATTTTCATTTACTTTGTTTCTTAGCACCTACTTACTTTTTACTTGAATTAAGATAGTTATTTTAAAACAATGACCTAAATGTTGTATATATGGAGCTCGTTTCTCATTTTGATGGGGTCAATTTTATAATGTCAAGGATCTCATGTTAAAATGATTTGAATGCACTTGATGCACTCACTAGATCATGAGAATATTATGATTTCATTGTAATGCAAGTTATATATATATATATATATATATATATATATATATATATATATATGCTTTGTTTTGTCTATAATGTAATATGTGTTGTTATATGCTAATAAATTTGGTAGTTTATTCTTAATGACTTGGTCAATTGTTTAGACTATTTTAACATAACTAGTTCGTTCTTTATTTGGATATTCATACTATCT
The DNA here is from genome assembly GCA_031772625.1 of Pinus tabuliformis. NCBI lineage: Eukaryota > Viridiplantae > Streptophyta > Pinopsida > Pinales > Pinaceae > Pinus > Pinus tabuliformis. The sequence continues at coordinate 574,331,353 of CM062809.1, forward strand.
AAAGTATCTTAATTAGAATAATTGGTTTATCTATTATCATTGAGGCTAAAGCACTAGACTTTCTTGGTTCTAGTTGTACAGTGTTTCATAGGAAACATATTAGTAACATTATTTTCCTTTAATTGTATTTCATATATATGGCTATGTTGTAAAGCCTACCGATAAGTTTATTGTTGACATGATTGACATCTCTTTGTCACAACCAATTACAAACTTATTTGTTCTCTAATATATATACTGTCAGGGAATTTTAAGTTCATCATGTTCATGTTTGGTATGGTAAATGAATATAGTGATACATGATGATACGTAATCATGTATTTATTATGATGAAAAATCTCTAAATATGACATAGTTAAAATTCAAATTCAATTTTTTTTTTTCCTTGTTTTCTATTTTGTTTATCTTGTGATATTAGTGTTTTTATTTTCCCTATTGATGTTATTTATTTGAGTTGCTCCTTGAAATTTGTATCTAATTAAGTGATTGTATATTGTGTATAATCTTCTTCCACATGGAATCTAACCCTTTAACATTTTCTTTACATGTTATTTGTTAGATCCATTTTAATTCCAGATTTATTAAGCGTTGTTGGGGATACAATATAATATTCTTCCACCTCGAATCTAACCCTTTAACACTTTCCTTACATGTTATCTACTAGAGCCATCTTAACTCAAAACTTATCAAGGGTTGAGAGGGATGAAAACTATTGAGGTGAAAATCTCTTTTCTAAGTGAAAATTTTGAAGAATGGTTTGCACCTTGGCAGATTTATCCCTCTGAGAGCTTGATAGATTCAATGTTAAGATGTATCTAGGCTGGTTTAATTATTAATTTTATTTTTTTAGTTAATTTTTTATTTTTATATAATTTCATGAAGTCAAAATGTTTTAATTAATAATTTTATATTTTATTTTCATTTATATTTTTATGTAATTTGATCCAGTCAAAATGTTTATGTAACATAATATAACTTACAACATCTCTTCCATATTGAGGGTGAATATATATGGTTAAAAATATTGTTATATTGTAAGTATTAAGTTTTTATGTTCTTATTAATGAAATTTAATCTCTGATGCTAAAAAAATTGTCGAATCTTATTTTATAATTATTATTAATCATTAATATATATAATTAAGTTCAATGGAATTTATAATTACTATTAATCTTTAATATAGGATTAAGGTTAATGGAAGTGATTTTGCAGTAAGATTTAGAAGATGAAGGATTTCATGATGACATGTGAAGGCGAAGGTAAGCGGTAGGAGGTGAAAGCAAATCGTTGTGTCATCAACGCGATGAATTGAACATACCAAGAAGTCGTCATGTTCTCAACTTGGACTCCTAAAACTAATCACGCAACATTTGTCCGTATTTACTTGACTTGACTTGAGTTGGCATTCGTATGAATGGGAAGGAAATTTCTTCAGCGGCCAGAAAATCGCAGAAGAAATTGATTGGGCGAATAGCTCATCTCGGATGAATTGATTGGGCGAATAGCTCATCTCGGATGAATAGCTCGGTAGAAAATCTCAGTTGACGGATGATTGAGTTGTCGGTATTGACTTTAAATTGACTAACCGGACTGGTCCCAGGTGTAACGCAACTTGCGGGAAGTGACGGAAAGCTAAAACGCAAACACTCTTTCTTTGTTTTTTAAATGCCGTCGAACATACGAAACCGAAATTCCGGACTGGTCCCAGGTGTAACGCAACTTGCGGAAAGTGACGGAAAGCTAAAGCGCAAACACTCTTTCTTTGTTTTTTAAATGCCGTCGAACATACGAAACCGAACTTTCCTCGTTGTAACTGCTGGTAACAATTGTCGTCCACTAAATCCTCGGCGGCGTTGGGGCTCTTCAAAGAAATTTCCGCACCATTAGAAAATAGAGATGAAAATATGCCGTCATAAGCACTACAGGAAATTTCCACACCATGAGCATGGAGATGAAAATATGCTGTCATAAGCACTCTAGGAAATTTCCACACCATGAGCATACAAATGAAAATATGCCGTGTACTAATTGTTTATGGTGTTAAATTGAATTTGGTGCATCAGTCACATGGTATTATTGAAGAAAAATGTGGAAACTTATTTGTTACATCATATTTAGTGGGGAAGTCATATTAAATTAGACATATTTGTGAATAAAGTTGTGCAAACTCACGATTTTATGTGGAAATTGGTTGGCACTCATATTGACTAGGACACAAAAGTGAACAAGTTATAGGAACTAATTGTTTTTAGTTTGAATTTAGTTGCTGGGTTAATTTTTTGAGACATATTATCAAAGAAAGGTGTTGAAACTTATTCTATATGAAAGTTAGCAAACACGTTGTATTGAATGAGATATTGGTAAAAAAAGTTGTTGAAACTTATTCTATATGAAATTTAACGTTGTATTGAATGAGATATTGGTAAAAAAATTGTTGAAACTTAATCTATATGAAATCTAGCAAGCACGTTGTATTGAATGAGATATTGGTTAAGAAAGTTGTGCAAATTTACTAATTCTATTTAGAAGTTGGCTTGTATGGGAAAAATGAAATAAGAAATGAAGGTGAAGAAATTGAAAACCAATTCATTTGAATTTGAATTTTATTGATAGGTTGATTAAATTCTTTTAAGGAAATATTTATATTTAATGATTCATAGTGGAAATCAAAATAGATCTCAAAAATGAATAGAACTAAGAAGTTATGTATTATCAATATTAATATAAATAATTATAAAACAAAATAAAAATAAAACATAAAAAATAGGTAGTATAATAATAAAACCAAATGTGCTCTATAGCTTCCAAAAGGTCAAAAGTCTTGGTCCAAACAAACTTCCTATTGAGTTTTATATCAAATGTTGGGACTTCATAAGTGATGATCTTCTCTTTGTTATCGAGTAATCTCGCTCTTCATGCTAGACATTGGGACCTTTCAACTCTACTTTCCCTGCTCTTATCCCTCATTCTGATAACCACGTTTCTTTTGATCAATTGAGGTCCATTTCCCTCTACAACTCAATTTAAAATATCATCACAAAAATCATTGTGTTTCACCTAAAGCTCATCCTCTCCCACCATATCTCCTTTGAGCAATTTGGTTTTCTTTCAAATAGGCATATACATGAGGCCATTCGTATGGCTCAGGAGGTTCTTCACTCCATCCATACCTTTACACAAAAATCCCTTGTTCTCAAAGTTGACCTCTCAAAGGCTTTCAATAGGGTCAATTGGCTATATATCCACCTCCTCTTACTTCACTTGAGTTTTTCCTTCTCCTTTGTGACTTGGGTTCTAAACTCTATCTCTTCCCCCTCCTTTGTAGTTCTAATCAATGGGGTTGCCTCCCCTTTTTAAATGTTGAGTGAGGTCTTCACCAAGGATGTCCCCTCTCACCCCTTCCTTTTCTCCTTATTGTGAAGGGGCTGAAAAGGATGATCCCATATGTTGTTCACTCTAGTAGCTTCAAAATAATCACCCTATCTCAAAACTGCTTTCTGACACATCTACTTTTTGTTGACAACATCCTCATCTTATGAAATGGGGATCTTTTTCATACAAACCACCTTCAATCCCTCCTAGAGTTGCTCATCCAGGACACAAACATGAAAATAAATAGATAAAAGTCCTCTTTATATTACTGGGAAATCCCAGAAAATGATATGTCTTCAATTTAAAATATTCGCTCTGTTCCCATAAAGAACATCAAACATGTGTCAAATATCTAGGCTTCATTCTTAAACCATGCAATGATCATGTTCGTGATTAGGGATGGACTTTAGAGAAAATCAAAAATAAAAATAAAATTTGGAGTAATTGTTAGCTATCTCAGGTTGGTTGTCTAGTTCTTTCCAAATTTGTCATTGAAGCAATTCCTGCTTTTTGGGCCTCCCTAGCATGGACATATGAGGGGATATGAAGAAAGATATAACAATTTTCTACCAGATTCCTTTGGTATAGATTGTAGGAAAATTTTACCTTTGCACTCACAACCTGGAACTCCATCTCCCATCATAAATCTTTTGGTGGTTGGGGAATAAAATAGCTTCCTAAATTTGTCCAATCTCTGGTAGCCAAAGGGGTCTGTTGTCTCTCTCAGGGAAATGGCTTGTGGGTGAATACATTGGCTCAAAAATATGTTCAGCCCTTATCCATAATGGATTGCATTCGCGCTCCCATAAAATCTTAGAATGCCTCCACAACCTGGAAGGCAATACCCAAGGTATTTGTCATAAGTGTAAACCATCTCTGTTGGAAAGTGTTATGAAACCAACTCACAAAAAGATAGAAAAGATAGATCAATGCCTTAGAATTCAGCCTCTTCGAGGGGGAAACCTCCTTTACATTACACAAATGATCAATTCTTGGATGATACAAATGACAATACCTCCTTTCTATATATAGGAGTCTAAAGGGTCATAATATAATCAAAGTCGACATAACAATAATAATGTAAGGGCACAATAATAACAATAGTGGGCTTCTATGGGGCACAATAATGACAATATGGGGACTACATGGGCACAACAATATAATAAGGGGGTTGTACTAATAACAATAATGGGTTACACTAGTAGTATAGGGACCTAACATGCTCCTCTCCTTCAAAAAGTGTTGTCCTCAATGCTTGAGTAGTTCTTGATGCTTCTGTATAAAATTCTTGTCCTCCCATGTGGAATATTCAGTGGGTAAGTTCTTCCACTTAATGAGATACTCTGAAATTGATCGATTTCGTAGCTGTTAGGTTCTTGTTTCTATGACTTCTCCAGTCTCCAATATGATTTTTCCTTCCTCGTCAAGTTTTGGCAATATTGTTTGAACTGGTATCTTCTGCAACTTCTAAATGAGTGGCCACACTTCTTTGTCCTTCTTCCATTCATCCCTTGCTTCATTTATCCAATCTGGTTGGATAATAGAAATAACACAAAATAATGCTTCCACATCCTCATCCTTTCTTGAGAGTGCATCTACAACAACATTTTGCTTCCCTTTTTTGTACATGATTTCAAAGCCATAACCCATCATATTTATGACCCATTTTTCTGTTCTTCTAAAGATAATCTTTGTTCTAAAATTATTTAAGAATATCATGATCCATTTTTACCTTGAAGTGTCTTCCCATTAGGTAAGGTCGCCATTTCTTAAGTGCATGTAGTATTGCCAACATTTCCTTCTCATAATTAGCTTACTTGAGATATAGTCGTAAAAATATCCAATCACCCACATCAAAACTTCTTTCACTGCGATGTTGATCTGCCTGTTGTTTCATTCGATTCTATACCAAGGTGGCGTTATCCTTTAAATGTTGGAGAACTTGTTGTTGATGCTCGATGTGATCTTTCACTGCTTGAATAATTTTCTTCTTGATGTTTCCTTCTATCTTGAGAGTTTGAGGGGTCGCAATTTCTTCCAATGCATTACAAGATATGGTTGGATCGTTTCTTGATGCTCGATGTGATCTTTCACTTCTTGAACATTTTTCTTCTTGATATGTCCTTCTATATTGATATTTTGAGGAGTGGTAATTTCATCCAATGCATTACAAGATATTTTCGGATTCGTTTCTTTGTTCTCGATGTGATATTTCACTTCTTGAACCTTTTCCTTCTTGATATGTCCTTCTATATTGCGAGTTTGAGGAGTGGTAATTCTTGCCAATGCTTTACAAGAAATGGTCAGATTCATTTCTTCTTTATCTGGGGTTAGTTCATGGTGTATATCCTCTTATTTTGATGTTTCTTGATCATTTTCTTCCTCTTCATAATCTATGTAAAATAATTTCTTCTTAGCACACTTATGACCTTTAGTGTATTTGCTATCATAATTGTAACAAAGCCCTTTTTCTCTTTTTTCTTCCAACTGTTGTTGTGTAAACCTTGTAGGTTGTGGAAGGCTAGGAGAAAAAACACTTCCATAATCATAGTCGTGAGTGGTGGGATTCCTTGTTTCCATAATTTCACTTTCAATTTTTCTTGCCCACCTGAATACCTTCTCCAATGAATCTGGTTCCCAAAGACGAACCTCATGTTGAATGTTATCCTTTAAATTCCCTATGAAGACATCAATCCTTTGCTTCTCTGGAATATCATTTACCCTTATATTCAATTTTTGAAAGTCCTCAATGTGCTCTTCCATTGAACCCCTTTGTTTGATATTTATCAATTGGCTAAAGAAGGTGTTTCTCTTTGTATCCTCATATTGTGCTATCATTTCCTCCGTGAAAATTGACCACGTAACAAGTGGTTTACGAGAAAAAAGCCCTTTATACCATAAAAATTGATCTGGTTCTAAATATGAAGATGCAATACGTACCCTTTGTAACAGTTTCACTTCATGTAGATCAAAATATTGCTCCATCTGTAGTATCCAATTTACCGGATCCTTTCCATCAAACTTCCCCATATCGCCTTTTCTTGATTTTAGGAGCTCGATCTTGAAATGACTGTAACTCTGTACTTTCAAATCTCCAAGTTTTGAAATTGTCTTCTGCAGTAACCCTCTGAGTCCTCTTCCTAACCCTGCAAGTTTGATCAGAATTTGATTCTCCAAGAAAGAGTTATGCCCAACCTCCTAATATGACCTAATTATATAATGTTTCAGTAGAGCGAACTTGTATGACATGCCACATGTCACTGTTTTGACTTATAACCAACATTTAACTATAATAATGTGCTTTTCCATTGAAACATATCAAGAGCCATAGCTAGAACCTATTATCGGACCATACTTATAACCAACATTTAACTAGAATAGAAACCATGATAGAACAACCATCAATGCCACATAATAACAAGTACAAGTACTCATAGAATACAATAGGAAAAATCTCTTATTATCATATACAAAAGCAAACCAAGTCAGGGGCTTCCACGTACCACCCGACCATAGATTGGACTAGACCAAATCTCTATTTTATCTAATCACCCTGGTAACATATTCCAGGGCTTCCAGAGGCCAAACCACCTCAACCCCCAACTAGTGATTCCACCTCACTTTCGAGCATCGCTATCACCAACCAAATCAATCTCTACCTAACTTGTCAAGGGCTATAGGAACTAGTAAATCAACCATATCCTTCCAGGGCTCTAGAGAATTTTTCCAACTCGGCTCCAGGCACTAGCAACTCAACCTACCAAGGGCTCCAAAGCCTTTGTCCCAACCTAGGCTCTAGGACTACTAACTCAACCCAAGTTGTTCCAGGGCTTCTAGAATTTTTTTTCCAACCCATAACCATAAGGAATAATGAGCACAAACAATAAAAAGATAAAGTGGAAAACCCCACAACACCATGGCTATCTAAGAAATGGCAACACAAGGCTAAAATCATTGTCAATCTAGGAAATACTCCATGCTAATGATAACACATAACCAGAAAACCACATGCATCCATCATGCATCAAGGAAAGCATACATGCAACCTGTTACCTGCAAACAAATCCATTTGTAGCTATTGATCCACCTGTTCCCTTTTGCTTTCCTTATTTCCTTTTCCTTCTTACTCCAAATCCAAGGTATGCCAAAGTGCTCCAAGAAAGCTCTAAGTGTGCAAGAGTATGAGAGAATGAGAGAATAGAGATAGAGCTCCAAAATTGAACTAACAAAAGTTGTGAACTGATCCTTAGAATCCCTTTTATCATTGAGGCCTCTATTTTCTTCATTTTCCTCACATGCAAATTTGTTACCCTTCTTCTCCCTTTTCTCCCATTTTCCTTTATTTCATAAATAAAATGCCAATTATTGCCATTTTACCTTTGCCAATGTATTTGCCAATTTTCATAGCCATTAATTAATCACAAGTGATCTCCATCACTATTTTTTTCCCAACATTTAGCTTGGAATACGTGTCCCATGACCTTCGTTATTATTATTTTTATTTATATAGAAAATCGTCCAAGGGTTATTATAGTCAAGATATACTCCATTGTCTTAATTAGACTGTCTAGTTAGTGATTCATTTTCTCCCTCTCTTTGACAAGGGGATTTTGAGGATGAAGCTACATTTTCCTACCTATTCTATGGATTGAAATTAAACTTGTTGTTCCATGCTTCCCTCCAAAGTCCCTTGTCAAGTTGTGCAATTGTAAAATATTTGTGGAACTTTTATATATCAATCTAAACTGATTTCCCACTCCCCTCGTTCGAGGCAACCATTCAATGGTGATAAGGAATTTTCTTACTACATTCATGTTGTCGTCTAGATATTCCCCATCAATTAGTTCCCCGATAGCACATATAATTATCGACATTAAATCACCGCAATATGAGTGTGCTATCCCAAGTTTGGCATTAAAGTTAATATCCTACAATCTTCATTCGCAATCATAACAGGGATTGCATGTCCACCAGATGTATGGTTTGTTGGAGATGTGTAGAAACCACGACCAAGTGTTATTGTGATGTGAGTGATCCATTCTAAAATTGTCATTAATAAAGGTTCATCGGTCTGGTATCTATTTGATAGATTATTTCATTGCCACAAAAAATGATATCATAATAATTCATATTGCCAACCAACCTTCCAACAAAATATCAAGACGTCATTTTCTCCATTGACCTTTTTAGAGCTTGCCTAAATTTTGTTTCCCTTTTTCATGGTAGAGGTTTGAAATTTGTGTTACTGTGGTCTTGAACCATCATTCCTTGATCCATGCTATCTCCTTCATTAGCCAACACATCTACTGCTAAATTCGAATTCCATTTTACATGGTGGAACTCAATTATCTCAAAATTCCTCAAATTGAATTGTTATCCTTTGCAATATTGGGGGGGATGTGAGGGCTACAATTTTCTTTGAGTTTAATCACCTATTGAAAAACTATCATGGAGTCCCCAAAGACCATCAATTGATGAATTCTTCTTTTAATAGCTTGTTTAGGCCCCTACCATAGGGCCAAGTATTCTGCTTGGTTATAGATAGCGATACCCAAGCCCCATGCATATTGAGACTCTATTTTCTTGTCGGGGTGATATATAACCCCTCCCGGTCCTACTTCCATCGGGTTACCTTTCAAATGAATCATTAAAAAAAATAGAGAGAAGTGTTCCTCGCTTATCTTCCATTTTAGAAATTCGTAAACATCCATTCTTATATAAAAGGACATGTTGACGAGTGGTTTAGGATTGAAGTTGCTAGCATCATATGAGACATTCCCTAATTTGATCTAATCTCTTTCACCCAAAGATAAGTCCTCCAGATTAGAGGATTTGTATCCTCGAGTCGTGATGGATTCAAAGAGTAGATTTAGAGCTTTGATAATAGTCGTGGATGAGTTAGAAATTTCACCATTGAATACGACTTATTGTTAGCTAACCACATTGACCAACATAGATATTTAGGGAGAGACATCTAGGATTGTACTGATAATGAAGAGGCTTTCCTCGACCATGGGATTTTATTTTTCCATAATTCAAACATCTCTATCTAGCTATCCAAAATTCTTACAATATCACTACTTTTTTCTAGGGATTTTTTCCAAACTTCCAAAGTGAATGTGCACTTCCTAAATACATGGGGGATATCCTCTTCCTCCATTTGGTAATGGGCACACATTGACAACAATTATATGTTTCATTTCCTTAGATTCTCTATCGTAAAAATTCTATGATGAACCATTACCCAACATAATATGTTTATATTAGGTAGGTCATCCTTATGCCAATTCTACATCTTACATGAAGCTATATGAAAAAACATTTTTACTATCAATTCGTAACTTACTTTGACTGGCTAATTCTTCCATGGGTTGCCCATCTAGGTTTCCTGGTTAGTTTTTGAAACTTCAATTAGAACTAAACCTTTCAATGATTTTATTAAAGTCTCTCATTTAGGTTGGATATTGGGAGGTAGTCATAAACATATATAGCCTAACCATTTTTCTTGCTCATTCCATTCTGAAATATCTGTAAAGCCTAATATATCCTACTCTCCTCATCTATTTCACTATTTCCCTTATTCTATGGTTTTTTCCATTAACATAGCCGATGGGGTCTGATATTTCCATACATTTATGAGAGCATCATTTCCAATTTCCATCCTAAATTATACAATAGTATGGGTATGCAACCTTACACAACTTCCATATTTTTGAACCTTACCCTATCCAATTCACATTCTACACTATGAGAAGACTACTTTTATGGAAATATTCCTACAAAAAATATTATTTAAAATATTCCTTTGAATCAGAGAGGAGATGCCATACTATTTTTTCTCCTAATGCAAGATTTATAAATTGGGGATCCTTTACTACTAGACAACTACAAATTTTAGGAAGACATACTATATTCTAATTAACCGAATGAAACACATTTTCATTATTTTTACCTTCCCACCAAAGAAATTTTTGTATGAGACTTTTGATCTGGTTGATCCTCCTTTTGGAGCAAGGAAACCAAAACCCATGTATACAAGAAGAGATGAAAATATTGATTTTATCAATACAACCTTCCTGGGTGCATTTAGCCATTGCGCTCCCCATGGCTATATTTTTTCTTGAGTTTTTGGAGGGCCTCATCATAGTCTTATGTGTTTAATGCTCCCATAGAAATTTCACTCCTAAATATTTAAATGATTGACATCCAATTGCCACTGGAAATTCTAGTGTTGTGGAAATCTCTCTTAAAACCATTTCTTAACAATTCCATCCATATAGCTAAATTTTTGTTTTATTCACGAACCCACTTTATATATATATATATATATATATATATATATATATACACACACACACACACACACACACACACACACACATTAAGAAGAAGATTATAAGGATTCACAATAATTTTGAATGCCTTGCCCAATAGAAGGCTTCCATTTGCAGATTGAGAGTGATTTACCCCCTTTACATTCCGAGCAATACTTAGACCTAATAACTTGCCTTCTAGCCTTTCCATCTTTAACTTATTGCTCAATATTTTGACAACAATGATATATAGAAGGGGGGAGAGTGGGAAACCCTATCTCAATCCCTTTGAAGCCACAAAGAAGGGATTAGGATGACTTTTATTAAGGGCGCGATCCAAGGGAATCCAATGTAGGCTTTAATCCAATGAGTGAATTCACAACTGAAACCCAATTTTTCAAGTATTAAATATAAGAAAGAGTGTCTTACCTGGTTGAAAGAGTTAGACATATCCAACTTAATGACCAATCCAAGTTCCCCCACTTCCTTGCTTGGGTGTATAGCTTCCCGAATAAGAATTATATTTGTTGAATTTAGGCTTCTGTGATCCATATCAAGATTATTAAGATGATTTTCGGCAATAATCACATCGAAATTCATTTTTCGATGCGTTTCAAACCAATAAGTATGGTTCATCATCAGGATGAGATGAAGAATCAGATCATGGCCCCAAGTTAAATAGAGAGAACCAACATTCAACGACTACTTTTGACCAAGGAGACAACTACAAAGGACAGGGCAAGAACTACATTGTTGTTGCCTTGTCCTTTGTAGTTGTTTCCTTGGTCAAAAGTAGCTGTTGAATGTTGGTTCTCTCTATTTAAATTGGGGCCATGATCTGATTCTTCATCTCGTCCTGACGATGAACCACACTTGTTGGTTCGAAACGCGTCGAAAAATGAATTTCGATGTGATTATTGCCGAAAATCATCTTAATAATCAAGAATTATATTATTCAATATTTTTCTATGCTACATAAAGGCCCCTTGATTTTCAAATATAATCTTAGGCAAGAGTTTTTTTATCCTAGTGGCTATGACTTTTGTGAGGATTTTATACACAACATTACAAAGGGAAATAGTTTTGAATTGAGAGAAGTTCAGAGGATTTGTTTCTTTAGGAATTAATGCAAGAAAATAAGAGTTTGCATTTCCCCCAATATTGTCTTTCCTTCTCATCCTATTTAGCATTCTCAGCAAATCCTTTTTATCAAAGGCCATAAAGTATGATAAAAAATAATAGTAAAACCATCTAGTCCAGGGGATTTTCTGGTTCCAAAGTCCAAATTTCTTCCACGACCTCCAATTCTTCTATGTCTTTGACTAATTGATGATTGGAAGATTTTGTGACAATTAATGTTATACATGCTAGAAAATCTTCAGCTTGCTCCAAATCTACATCTTTGCCTTCGGTGTAAGTAGCGTAAAAATGAAGAAATTCCTCTAGCTTTATATCAGTAGAGGTAGTCAATCTTGGCTTACCTTTAAGCACGATTTATCTTTCTATGTTTCATATTTCCCTGGCCTTGGCCTTCTTATGGAAGAAGGAAGTGTTTTGGTCACTCGTTTGAAGCCAAAAACTTCTTTATTTCAATCTCATGTACTCTTCTTCTTGTCAACTTGTTGAGAAGATTTTCCTAGTAAGCTCCTTTTCTTTTTCTATATTCCAATTTTTCACCTGACAATTTTCAATCAAATTTTGACGTTTTTGAAGTTGTTTTACCAATGAAAACCTCTTTTGTCTTAGAGGTTTATAATGTTCCTTCACCATATTCTTAGTTCTTGCTTCACCACTTTTAGTTTTGACTTCTACACAAAAGAGGGAGATTTGATGGCATGAGTCATCTAGGCTTGTTTTGTTATATTTGTGACCTTATCCTCCTTAAACAAGTCTGGATTATATCTAAATGGGATTGTGCCTAAATTTTCCAAATGATCAATCGATAGAGAAATTGGCTGATGATCAGACCTTACACCAAAATTGAAGTAGTACAATCCATCCCTTAAAGGAGCTAGTTTCTATGCATTGGAAAGCAGTCCAATCACATTGTTATATGACTTTCCCCACTTATTTTGTTTGTCCAGGTTTATTTATCTTTCTTTGGAGGTATATATAACAAGTCCCAATCACTCATTAGATCCACTTTTCTTTCTCTAAAGGGGTCACAAATGAGGCTACCCCCATGCTTCTAATAGGAGTAGTGAATGGTATTAAAATCCCTCCTACAATTATGCTATTAATATGCCACCATCCTTCTTTTAAGGAGTTAAGTGAGTCCGAGGACTCCAAATTTTCTCCATATATTATTGGAACATAAAAATTGATGACATAACTATGCTCCCTCATATCCTTTCTTTCAAATAACGATGCTATTTAGAATTTATATTTCATACTATCAATCAAAGTGAAAAAGGAGCCTAGCAAAAAAGTACCTAGTCCGCAAGATGCTCCATGTGATCTTTGCGCCATTTTGGTACCATCTCATTGGAAATATTTTGCTATATTAACTGCTTCTGTTTCTTTGAGCTTAGTTTCATGAAGAATACGAATCGAAGGTCGTTCCTTCTTTACTAAGTCTTTAATCGACATGAATTTTCAGGGGCTTCACAAACCCCTTATGTTCCATGATATAATTTCCATCATATTTTGGAGGTGTTTTGTGTTTTACCTCCTCCCTCTTCTATTTCTTTCTAATATTTTTTCGTTAATGGCTTGAGAATCTTAGTGATTACAAGTTGATTTTTCATCTTCTTGTGTTGTTTTGCTTCTAATTCTCGTGTCATCCTCTTCTAGGGCCTTCCTTTCTTTACTTATTACTCTCTATTTATTGACTACTGATCTCAACAACCCAATTAAGGGTTTGGGCCTTGTTTCTAGTCATTATTCTTGACGTGTTACCTTTTGTCTCCTTTAGCTTCTTTGGTTTTCCACGAACTTCATTTCCTCATCTTCCTAACAATATTTTATCATTATCCTTTGGGGTCGAGTTTTTAACTTATTTTTGAGTTAGGCCTAGGGTTTCATTTCTTCATCATTCTCTGGTTCTTTGATTTCCCCTTTGTCATTTTTCAACATTCCTAGCTTCCTCTTTGGGAGCCGCTTTGGTTTGTTATGATTTGTTTCCTCCTTGTCGTTTTCTTATTGATACTGCAAGGTCTCAAAAGGATTTGTTGAATATGAGGCCACATTTCTACCTTGTGTAGATTGGGATTTTTTTTACTATCATCTTTCCCTTATTTCCTCCCTTTCTATGAGTTTTCCATTGCTCCTCTTGCACTACTATTGTATCCTCTAATTTTCTTGCTTGAGCCTTCTTACCGTCTCTTGCAAAGTGACCATAATCATGGTAGTTTCTACATTTTAAAGGGAAATTGCTCATAGTAAATACTTTGGTGGTGGATCCATTCCCCCTACGTAAGATTTATTTATGAGGGAAACCCTTTCTTAAGATCTACTTCAATGCATATCTGTGTGCATGCAAACTGGAAGCCTTTGCGTTTAACATTATCCAAATATTTCCCCAACCCATTGTCTATCGCACACAAATAGTCATCACTCCAACATGAGAGTTATACCCTTGGAAGCTTGACCCACTAGGAGTGCATTTGGTATGTCTTCATTTAGATCAAAACCTAGTGATCATTTGTTCAAATACATGCCTCTGGCTGCAAATAAACATGCTCAATTTATGAAGATTACATCTTTGTCTTCCTTGTATTTGAACAAAAAAGAAAAAATCTCATTCCCACATCTGTACATTCCAATATTTCTTTTCATCTGTGGCTTCCATGTCTTATCCAACCATAATTCCACGAATATTGAGGACGACTACATTCTTGTGAACTTCCCTACTAGAACACGATTTGAAAATGCCAAGGAAGTTCACCTGAAAGCAGTGGGAAGAGCCATCGAGGGTATCATCTCCACCGTCTTCACAAATTTTGCATGTGCTTCCTTGGTTAGAGGCTTCTTGGGGAGAGAAGCAATAAGGTTTTGTAAGGTTGAAACGTTGTTTGATGGAGGGGGATAAGCCCCCTCCAATAAAGACATCCTATGATCGTAGCTAAGGTTTCACTGAGGGTTTAGCAAGAGTTGCAAAATGTTGTGTGAAGATCATCCTCCAATATATTTTATAAAATTGTTATTAATAATAATTTAATTTTTTTTAATAAATATTAAAAAAAATTGTAAATCTTGAAACTTTTTACTTTTAATGGAATGCTTATTTTGGATAAAAAAATTTAATACAATGAAATTATTAATTAAAAAACGATCATATCTTTTTTTTTTTACAGGAACAGTTATGGAGCTTTTATATTAATCTTGGGCAAAATGCCAAAATCTGGTTACATTATAAGCTTCTTTGTCCTTATGCATTTCTTCGCTAAGAATGTAGCTGAAGCTTACAAGTTTCTTCCTTGGATAGACCCCTGCTGAGCTAATTTCAGAGATTTTCCCCCACTTGAAAATACAAACAAATTGATTTAGTAATAGACAGTAGAACATGGCAGCAGTCTAATTATGGAATGGGTTCCCATGATTCTTCTTCCTCTTTCAGCTTCGTCCTGGCAGAGAGAAGGACAGCTTTATTGGCTTCGATGTCCGCCTTTTTATTATGGATTCTCAACACGTGGTAGTACTTCAAATCCTGAAAGTTGTTTTCCAAACCTTTGATCCTGGTGATCAGCCTTGCTAGATTGAGGTCCGGTACTGGAGTGTTGGAGACCATTGCATTTATAATGACTTGAGAGTCGCCTATGACAAATGCTTCATTTATGTCCAGTTCTTTAAGGGTCTTGAGTCCTTGGAAGAGGGCCAAGGCCTCAGCTTGAATGCTGGTAGTGTAGCCTAGTCCCCAAGCGTAGGAGTGAATTTTTTCCCCGGTTTGATTTAGAACAACACCTCCTGCCCCAGCTTTGCCCGGATTTCCCTTTGCTGCTCCATCAAAGAAAAGGAAGTGCCTTGCTTGCAATTTAAGCCATTCTTGGAAGTCATTCTCGGATTTTCTTATTTGCCATTCTTTGATAATGGGGGCTTTTTTGACTGCTGCATGAAATTGAAGTTCTAGCGTCGATCCCCATGCTATATCCTACTGCCTGAGGTTGGAGTCCTCTTTTATATCAATCAAACACTCATTTATGTGACTTTTAATCTTGATTTCTAAGACTTTATGACTCTGTTTTGTGTTTCTAAAAATTCTTTTATTACGCTCTATCCATAACTGCCAACAGATAATTTTTTGGAGGACAGCCCATGCTGCTTTGATAATCAGATTTTTAGGAGGAGGACCTGGAAATCTGTTTGACCATTCAGAGAAAAGTTCAGAAGTGGAGCAAGGAACAGTGAAGTTAGGATCCGGATCGTGAGTAAAATAGGACCAGATCTGCCTGGAGAAGCTGCTAAAAAGGGATCATATCTTAATGTATTAGAAAATTAAAATTTTAACATCTGACATATGTTAATGTGCATAATAATTGTTGAAAGTTCAAAATATTTGTAAGGATGCTAGGTCTAATTCAGGGAATTCTATCTTTATTTTGACTAATTTTGGCTAAGGTTCACTTAATAATTCCTTTATCATTGTAACGACCCATCTATAAATATAAAGAACGCAAGCATAATAGCAGGTATACGGTACATGCATATGATAGCTACATATGCATGTGTCACATACACCGCACTAGTATTTTATACTAAATTGATTATAAGTACTAAATACCATGACTCTTCTGGGGAAAGAAGTTCTACTTGTTCATCAACATCGCATAATGTATGGTTAGATCAAGAGGAATATATATACATATATATTATATGCTCCAGAATAATGATAAAAATCATATTAATAGAATAGAATAAAGGTTAAATAATAATATAAATAATTAACTAATATAAAGTTCTAAACTTTATATTAAAACAAATATGAATAAACTTCATATTAAAATAAATATAAACCAAACTTTATATTAAATATAAATATAAATTAAACCTTATATAAAAAAAGACATATAAATCAGACTTCGTTATATAAAGTACATATATAAACAATATAATAAAATGTGATCACAGATTAATAAAGCGTGAATGTATTTCAGTACCCAAGGTCATTACAAAATATCTGATGGTCTCAAAACGCATGCAAAGGCGTGGCGGTAGGAAGGAAAGCGGTGGCTGCAGGTGGGAGGGCAGCCACCGCCAAACCCGCAGTTATAAACCGCAGAAATGAGCTGAGAAGGGGGGGTTGAACAACGGAGGTAAAAACCAGGAGGAGGAATTCAGAAGGGAGGAAAGTCGGCCATTGGAAGAGCTTAATCATTCTGAGGTTCTGGGCACGGGGGACAGTGAGCTTTTGTTGAGAAGCTTACTGGATTGAGCAGCCAAGCTCTGCTCAGTCTGGCTGAGTGGAATTGGTCTCTCGGTAATTGAAGCAGCGTAGCCGCAGGCAACATCATCCGTAGCAGTTTAGGTAGCAGTTCAGGTAAGTACCTGCTTTAAAATTCTTTACTGTTTCTGTATTTCAGTTTTTCGGTTCTTACTGTATCTGTATTTCAGTTTTTCGGTTATTACAATCATATGAATTTGAATGAATCATAAATTTACCTTTAACAATTTTTGTTACCACATTAAAATTCCAAATTAGATAAAAAATTTAAATAATTTACTAGAGCCAATGCCATTTCCTAAATTAAAAGAAAAAAGTTAATGAGAAATATTTCGGCGGAAATCACATTGTATGAACATGCGGAGAAGACGAAGCACCATGTATGCATTGAGGAGACTCGTGTTATTGCCAAGGTGGCGCATTTCCATCACCGGAAATTTAGGGAAGCCATAGAAATCGAAAAAAGGCCAAGAAACCTCAATAGAGATGATGGTTGGAAAATTAGTAGTTGCTGGATCCCTGCTCTCTCCTCCTAGCCTCTTTCCTATTTTTTCCCTCCCTCTTCCCCCCGTCCTTTGCCCAATTTCCTTGTTTTTCCCCTCCTTGCCTTGTTTGATCATTGTCTTTTTTTCCTTCTCGTCTCTCTATTTTCCTTCACTCCCTCCAGATATATTTATATATATCTTTTTTTTTTTTTAATAGGTATTTTAATAGGTTAAGGTTTGTGAGTTAATTCTTACAAGAAACTAATTTGTATAATAACTAATTAACTATTTATTCGGAAAGTATATATTTACATTTTATTCCATATTATATTAATGATTTTAGGTTTTGATTTAGTACTCCATATATATACAGCTTGAGTGGGCCTAATGGTTAAGAGCATGTGTTTCCTCCTAAGAGGTCACAGGTTCAAAACCAGAGGGGGGTAGAGTATGTATGCGTCGACAAAAATATTACAACGTGATTTCCACCGAAATATATTAAAATCTTTAAAAACATATATTTCCACATAAATATTATAATATTTAAAAATAATAATTTAATCTCTGATGCTAAAAAAATTGTCGAATCTTATTTTATAATTATTATTAATCATTAATATATGATTAAGTTCAATGGAATTTATAATTACTATTAATCATTAATATAGGATTAAGGTTAATGGAAGTGATTTTGCAGTAAGATTTAGAAGATGAAGGATTTCATGATGACATGTGAAGGCGAAGGTAAGCGGTAGGAGGTGAAAGCAAATCGTTGTGTCATCAACGCGATGAATTGAACATACCAAGAAGTTGTCATGTTCTCAAGTTGGACTCGTAAAACTAATCACGCAACATTTGTCCGTATTTACTTGACTTGACTTGAGTTGGCATTCGTATGAATGGGAAGGAAATTTCTTCAGCAGACAGAAAATCGCAGAAGAAATTGATTGGGCGAATAGCTCATCTCGGATGAATTGATTGGGCGAATAGCTCAGATGAATAGCTCGGTAGAAAATCTCAGTTGACGGATGATTGAGTTGTCGGTATTGACCTTAAATTGACTAAGTACGGAAATTTCAATATTATCGGAATTTTCGGACTGGTCCCAGGTGTAACGCAACTTGCGGGAAGTGACGGAAAGCTAAAACGCAAACACTCTTTGTTTGTTTTTTTAAATGCCGTCGAACATACGAAACCGAAATTTCCGGACTGGTCCCAGGTGTAGGCGAATAACTCGGATTAAAATTTATAGAAAATCTCAGTTGACGGATGATTGAGTTGTCGGTATTGACTTTAAATTGACTAACTACGGAAATTTAACTCAGATTAACTCGGATGAAAATTTATAGAAAATCTCAGTGGGCGAATAACTCGGATGAATTGAATGGGCGAATAAGAGGGATAAAACTTTATAGAAGTGGGCAAATAAGTAGGCTGAATTGAGTGGGCAAATAAGTTCATATTCTCACGGAGATGGCATAACCTTTCCATCCATGGTGTTTCAGGAACTATCCAACGACCCGTTTCTTTATGGAGTTCATGCGAGTTCGTTCTAATCTTGGCTATATTAATTTTCTTCTTTGAGCTAGTTAAAACAGAGAGATACTTTTGATTTTCTAGGGTGGGGTTGATGACCTCCTTATAATATCTTAATTTTTTTTAGCTGCTAAATCTTTCTCACACCACATTTTTCCCTTCAAACTTAGAAGTAACAATATTTTTAATGTCATTAATGTTTTGCAATGCAACATTCTCGTCGATCTCCCGATGGTTTAACCAGGCCTTGGTGTCTTTATACCAACCTTGTTTGAGCCTTAAGTGGTTTTGGCTGGAATTTAAAGGTAGCTTAGGATGTCTATGGTCTCCTACGTTATTGAGCTTGTGCTTGTACAACAAAAACCTAGTCATAGCTAGGCTCTCGATAGGGGAAAGACCCACTTCTATAAGGAGAATAGAATATGGTGTGTTGCTTTCAATTTTGAGGTTATACGTTCTAAAACGCTTCTAGATTTTCTCAATCTTTCTCCAGAATTCTCTAGAGATGCTACAACCCCAAACCTCACATCCATATAAGATAACCAGAGTGACTAAAGTTTCAAAAAAGAACTTCTTTTTATCCCACATTACGAGGTTTGTCGTTTTACAATTATTTTCAAGAAAAAATTAAGCTTAATCCTTTTCTCAATGCTATAGTTCCAGTTGAGCTTTTGATGATTATCAATTCCTAAGTACTTCTAGGAAGACACTTCCTCCAAGTTACTATTGTCATACATAAAATTAGCGTAAGTGTCCTTCTTGGATTTGATAATCATTTTTGTTTTGTCAGTGTAACAATCATACCCATGGTAGAGCAGAAATCCTTAAGAAGTCTAAGTTGCTTATCAAGATCAGATGGGCACCTTGCGAGAAGAACAATATCATCAGCGTAGAGAAAAAGGATGATGATTATCCCAGCTAAGATCGTGCCAGCACATCCTGCTTCCTCTAAACAACTTTCTAGCTTGTCGATGAAAATTCCAAATAGGGTAGGGGAGAGGGGGCAACCTTGTTTAACTCCAATATTACACTTAATATCTTTGGACCACCCCTCATTGCTCTTTAACTTGGAAATTACATTCTCGTATAACCTTATAGCGGCAGCTCTCAACTCAAAAGGAACCTTTAGCTCTTCTAATATGTTCCAAAGGTTGTTTTTAGGAACCCTATCGAAAGCCTTTCTAAAGCCCACAAAGCAACGAAAGAGATTGGATTTATCATTGTGGCATTCCTCCACAATGATCCTAAGCATAATGAGGTGGTCTGTTGTTGAGTGCTGCTTTCTAAAGCCCGCTTGGCCTTTAGCCTGCTTACCTTCACTTTCAAGCCATATGCTCAACTTCCTTTCCAAAATAATACCATATAACTTGGCTAGGAGAGCACTGATCATAATTGTCCGATAATTAGAGGGGTTATTTATATCCCCACTTTTAAAAATAGGGATAATGAGGCTTTGAGTCCATGGTTTAGGGAACCCTTGCTTGACCGCTTGATTGAAAAGCTTGTGAATGTGGGGGATGAGGACAGGACCTCCAATTTTTAAGATTTCCACCTGGTAACCTTCAATGTCCTTAGCTTTCCCATTAGCCAAGCGATTAACCCCAAAATCAATGTCTTCTAATGATAAAACTTCTTTCATTGTGAGCAGGGTTTCAAAGTTATCCATGACATTTGGAGATTCATAAAGCTTTTTAAGATAGGAATTCCAGTCGTGTAAAGCAATTTTATTATTATCTTTAGTTTTCCTAGTTAGAATCTGCCTCCAAAATTTCTTAGGAGCTACCTTAGAGAGGTGTAAGAGATTCTCTTGTCTTTTACGAATATACTGCCTTTTTTTCCTTTTAGTTAGGGCTTTGTATATTTTTATCTTGCCAATTTTAAGAGATTCATCAACAACTTCCTTAATTGCTCTCCTCGCACTTTTACAATCTTTGTCATACCATGGGTTGGTTTTGTTATTTATTTTATTACTTATCTTACCAAAATAAATAAATAATAATAATAATAATAATAATAATAATTAACTAACCTAGTAATAATAATTAATTAATTTAGAATTTAATAATAATAGTTAATAATTAATTAATTAATTTCATTTGAATTTAGGCCATGGAGGATTTTCATGTCAATACTAAATATCGTGAGTAATTTAATTAATTTAAATAGCATAAACGTATAAATAACAATTGCTACATAGTAGCTACTCCCCGAACTTAGTTTAAATGTAACTAAATTAAAATAAAAATATTAAATTCAAATTAGTGTTAAGGTTTAAAATTTGGTTAATTTAGATTCTATTAATTGGTAAATTGAGATATTTGGTTATTTGTAATTCACCGTTGTTAGGGTGGAGAATCCAATCCTAGCTAACAACAATAATGATAAATTTTTTATTGGTTACATGTTGGAAAGTTAGATTTGTATATATAAACAAATTGATTGCAGAACAACTCATATTTTTTTTAAAGAGATATTGCAATCTATAGAATAATAAATAAAAGAAATAAAATTGCACGCTCATTCGAGATATGAAGTTAATATTTTGTAAATTAGTTTCCAAGTTTCTTCACTAATAGTAGATAACAACTAACCATTAATATTATGCCTCAAATTATGTAAATAATGTCATGGAAAACATGGAAAATATCATATGATTATTTAAGTTATAAATATTTTCTCATACACTCGCTTTATTAAGAAATATTAATGGTGTATGACTTTATTAAGGAATACTAAAGTGTGCATCTAATTAATTAAAAAAATGATAAAAAAAAATAATTTGTAATTTAAAAACATAGACTTGAAGATAAAAATGAATTGTGAATATAAAAATTATATTTTAAAATGAAATTCACAAATATTCTATAAATGAATGATCTCATAAATTCCATAAATATTTTTATCTTCATAGATAAACTAAACCCAACCACAGTTAATTCTAAATTTATTTAAAAAAATAAAGCAACAACTCATTCACAACGACCGACACATATGAAATAAACCATGGACTCAACACCTAGATAAATCTCTAAATGCGCCTCGCCACAACATTAAATGTTACTGTCAGGTTGTTGAGACCCAAACACCTCATCAGGGTGATAATGTGGCGAAGTATTAGATCTTTTCTGTCTTGCTTTGAGTGAAATTAGTCGCAGCATTTGACCTATATGCACCGGACCAGAGCATCAAACGTAGTTGTTAGATTCTTTAGAAGTACAAGAGTATGACTATCCATTCAATGACCAATGCAATATGCATTAAAATTCAAGTATTTTCATACCACGAGTTATGAGAAATAATTTTATAATATCTTCAAAATAATAATCGATAGCATTATAGAAAAATGTTAATTTTTTTTTTTTTTTTTTTTTTTTATTATGATAAATAGAAAAATAATTTGTAAAGTTTTATTCTATGAAATTGGAAATTATTTAATAGATTTGAGTAAAGTAATGGGTGGTTAACCTAAAACCAAATGCATAATACCTATTAAGATAAAGATAATAAATAATATTATATTTTGACCCTGAAAATAAATAAATAAATAACAATGTCATTTGAAAGAATAATCTTCTTAAATATTTCTTTTTAATTTTCATGGCCTTTTTTTCTTATGTCTCTCTTTTTATATATAAAAAAATAAAAAATAATTGAGATGCAGTGATGTTATCAATTAGTGAGTTGTGGAAAGTAAGGAACAATGGAAGAATATCTTTGACCTTAAGAAGCTCAAGGGATTTAATCAATGGTTCTTCATGGCTTATAATATATACAATATATGAGTACCCATATATTGACTTGAAAGGAATTGATAATATTTTTTTATCCTCGCTCGGCTAGAAACATGATATTTGATCTATTCAAAATAGAAGCAGTATTTATTAGTGTGAAAAGTTCAAGTAGCTTTTTATGGTTAATTTTATTCAGTAATTAATTGGAAGGTTGATAATTACATGTTTTAGCAACATATCTATCTTGGAGTAGTTTAATTTGACCAAAAATAATTTGAATGGATGGATCACTAAAGAGATCTCTAAATTGCATGAGCTAGAGTTTTTGAACCTTTTATCTCTCAGTGTATGTTGGCTAATCTGAAAAGGAATTTAGTTTTCCAGATTAGTGTAGAAACATGATATTTGATTTATTCAAAATAGAAGAAATATCTATTAGTATGAAAAGTTCAAGTAATTTTTGATTGCTAACTTTATTCAATAACCAATTGGAAGGGTTAGTCATTACATCTTTTAGCAACATATCTATCTTGGAGTAGTTTAATTTGACCAAAAATAATTAGAATGGATGGACCACTAAAGAGATCTATAAATTGTATGAGCTAGAGTTTTTGAACATTTTATCTCTAGTCTATGTTGGCTAACCTGAAAAGGAATTTAGTTTTCCACATTAGTGTAGAAACATGATATTTGATTTATCCAAAATAGAAGAAATATCTATTAGTATGAAAAGTTCAAGTAATTTTAATTGCTAACTTTATTCAATAACCAATTGGAAGGGTTGGTAATTACATTTTTTAGCAACATATATATCTTGGAGTAGTTTAATTTGACTAAAAATAATTTGAATAGATGGATCACTAAAGAGATCTCTAAATTGCATGAGCTAGAGTTTTTGAACATTTTATCTCTTAGTCTATGTTGGCTAATCTAAAAAGGAACTTAGCTTTCCACATTAGTGTAGAAACATGATATTTGATTTATCCAAAATAGAAGAAATATTTATTAGTATGAAACGTTTAAGTAACTTTTGGTAGCCAACTTTATTCAGTAACCAATTGGAAGATTTGGTCATTGCATCTCTTAATAACATATATATCTTGGAGTAGTTTAATTTGACCAAAAATAATTTGAATGGACTGATCACTAAAGAGATCTCTAAATTACATGAGCTAGAGTTTTTGAACATTTAATCTCTCAATTTATGTTGGCTAATCTGAAAAGGAACTTAGTTTTCCACATTAGTGTAGAAACATGATATTTGATTTATCCAAAATAGAAGAAATATCTATTAGTATGAAAAGTTTAAGTAACTTTTGATTGCTATCTTTATCCAATAACCAGTTGGAAGATTTGGTCATTGCATCTCTTAGTAACATATCTATCTTGGAGTAGTTTAACTTGACAAAAAATAATTTGAATGGATGGATCACTAAAGAAATCTCTAAATTGCATGAGTTGGAGTTTTTGAACATTTTATCTCTCTGTCTATGTTGGCTAATCTGAAGAGGAACTTAGTTTTCCACATTAGTGTAGATTCAATTGGAGAGAATAAATGTTGATGGGGATGTCCTTTATACTTATTTAATGAAAGCAAGAGACTAATGAGAAAAGGTGATAATAGTAGGAGTAACCTAATAATATCAAAGTGGGATACCTGATAAATGTGGATGAGAAGATGTCATTGGTATCCCATGAGTGGGGTTTGGAACTAGGGAAATGGTTGTTGTGTTTATAGCATGTGAGGGAGAAATGCATCAGCTTTATGCCCCCCAACAGATGACCATTTTATAGGGTATCTTGATTACATAGTTAAGGATTTAAAAGCCCAAGTTTCCACCAAATTATAGTAAAATATGAGTGTGTAGTGAAAAATAAATTCAATGTAAATTATTATGGATATGAATTCGTTTAAATTTTAAGGTGTTCTAATTTGGTTATTTAATATGTATTAAAGATAATGTTTCTTTAACTTCTTTCTCCTACATGATTTAATTAATATATATGAAAAAAAAATATTATTTTAATTTATGATGCAAGATCATATATTCAAGTCAACAAGACCTAAGAGGTATCTTCATATTTCTTAGAGGGAGTGGGTTCCCTTAATTTAATTTAAGTAAAAATTAATGTAATTAAAATATAGGGATTTGAATTTCTAATCTAAATATAGATTTATTTAGGAAATACGAAATTATTCCCTCATTGACATGTAATATATTATTTAAGGAGAGTTGTTGAGGAGTTAGAGGTTTTAGTATTAGATTTGATATTTTCCTTATTTGAAAGATTAGATCCACCTTTGGCGGATCTCGAAAAAACCATTCTATTGTATATAGACAAATCCATAATGATTAGAAGATAGAAGGGAATAGAAGAGATAATAGGAGATAACCAAGAGAGCATAAGGGACCAAGAGAGGTTCGAGAGGAAGAGTGGAAAGGGCCAATTATTGTGTAAATCAGGCCATACTATACATATATGATGTTAATAGAAATTGTGTGAGATTGTCCTCCATTATTGTGTATGCATGATCTATATGTTCAACTGATGTGTATATACTCCATGAAGGATTGAATTGGTGAATTCATGGTAGAAGAATGTAAGCAGAAACAATCAATCCTCACAAGCAATAAGAGGTACTCAGGAATTCTTTGTGAATAAGAAGTTTTGAGTCCATGCATGCTAAGTCTTGATAGAAAGTCATGTAAATGATCAGATTTGGCACAATCAAAGTGAATTATGAACAAGTAATTGGAATATCCATGTGTGAACAATTGTAACAAGTTAGAATTTTCCCATTAGTTTTAATTGAAGTTTCCATTAAGGTCAAGGCTTTTCCTGACATGGTTCTAGTGTTTTGTAGTAAAATCCTTTGTAAGTCGCATCTCATATTTCCAATAAAAAAGTGAATGTAACCTTATAGCATTCAAATGGAGTAAGGATATCCAGATCTAAAGAAACATATCTAGGTGGATTCCATTCAAGGAGACCGAATTTCAAGATGTGTGCCAGCTAGTTATATTCAAATCAAGTAACATCTGACTGCTCGATAAGTAAAGGGAAGGGTATGTCACCTAGAATCTCGGATCATTCAAATCAAAACCTTTATCCAACATGGATCCGACAATAAGGCGTAACATTATATCCAGTCATGATTATATTTGGTCTAGTATAAAGGTTATTACTCCTGCAACCTTCCAGATGGGCATATCCTTAGATCCTCCATAATACATATGGGCCAATAGACATATTTGAGTCCTCAGAGGGAATTGAGTATCGTGTCATCCCTAGACACTGGATGGGCAAATCATTTCAGGAGTGGACCTCATGATTTTTGGAATCGTAATAAAAGTCATTTGGTTGATGAATAGTTTTAGATTGAGGTGAACAAATCTCGGGTAAGGTGAACATATGGATATCAAGATGGATACATTTGGATCAGGGATTTATATTGATTTAAAACCACATCTAGGAATGTGAGATTGTAAGGGACTATTAAGGACCTCGTATGATTGTATCAAAAACTTGATGCATAGAAATTTTGAGATTTGTAGAATTTTAATTATAATGTGAATATGTTTATTCGAATGGCTAAAAGGACTTATCACCTTTGGGTTAAGCCTTTGTATCCAAGCCCTCAATCACATGGTGAAATAGATTAATCCTTGGTGATAGAGGCACATAAAGTTTGAGTTAGGTGCATGATTGCACATTTTTGTGTTGTGTAGGGAGTTACGGTAAGCACTGAAAATGTTGGGCATGTTGGGCACCATCGAACCAAAGAGAAGGGAAAGCATATATGGTGTGTATTGTGAGGAGAATGTGATCGATGGTCATGATTACATTATATTTGAAATGATTGGATGCTTGGGAATAAATAGGTTTGATATCGATATGGCGAATTGACTGTCATGCTTATGAGTTAGGGGGGATCCCCTTCAACATCAATATTTGGTATTGTTATCACTTAGAATTTTCCTTAGAAGTTATCAGAAGAAGGAACAAAACGAGGTAACCACAGACCAATCTTTTAAGTATAGGCTCTAGCCAACCTATGACTTAGAGAGGGCTCTCTCTATATAATTTAGCTTTGTTTTTATGAGATTTTAGGCTAGTTATTAATGTTCGTTGGGGTTTTGGTTTTGAATTGAAGGTTGGGTGGTGGAATTCTTGGGGAATATGGATAGAGCTAGGTATTCAAGCCATTGGGCTATGGATTCAACAAATGGGTAGCATAACTAGACCAGATCATTAAAGGGAATGTTTACACGACAAGCTAGCAAAGCAAAAGGCAAATCTTTAGGCCTAATGGGTGAAGTAGTTCTAACCAGGGTGAAAGGGAACTTAAGAATCCTTGGACCGAGATCAGAATGGAGAACAGAGGACAATCATGAACAAAGGGCAGTTGAGAATCCTTTGTTATATATTACTAGAGGTCACCTAAACTAAGGAGCAATCAAGAATTCCTTAACCTAGATTTGTGAAGAAAACATTAATAATGCATAACAGTCAAGACAGAGTGCATTCAAGCAATTTCCGAAATATCAGTCCATGTTATAACATTTAGATTTAATAGATACATAAAAGATTATTGAAAAAACATAAGGAAAAACAACATTGAACATGGGCTAATACTTATTTGTATTTCGCTTTACACAAGAATCCTGTAAAATATCTGATCTTTATTCCTTGCTCCAACAAGCCAATCCAGTCATTGATACAATAGAATTTTTGATTTGAGAGAAAAATTCTATAGAAATGTCTTGGAATCCACCCCACATACTTCGAAATGTGAAGTATATATACAAAAATATTTACGAAATATCTCAAAACAACTTGAGACTTAATCTAAGGAATATAAATATCTTCTTTCATGAAGATAGAGATAGATGGTGAACTGCTTCATGCTGTCCCTTTTATTGTGGTGGTGTTGGCTATTTCAGTTGAAATTGGAACCCTTTTAGCTAGCTGATATTTGTCCATTTATATGCTGGAATATTCTTTACTTTCATCTTTCACCTGATACTCTTTAACTCTGATACTCTTTGACCCTGCTACCCTGTTTTACCTAACTACCTTCATTTTTTACCGTGCAGTAACTTTATGATGTAAATTTATCGCAGTAAATCTGTCATTTTTTCCCACCATTCTGCATCAGGTAATTTTACATTTACCATTCTACAGTAGATTTCATCAGCTTTAGTATAATTTGCAAAATTTGGCTTAGTGAGGCACAGATGTTTCATGTCATTCTCTAGAAAAAATAAGTTCTCTAATGTGTCATATAACACTTTGCCTGTTGGCAGGGATTTCATGGATGAAGAACTTGCTTGTTCGTTAGCAAATTTTCTTAGTCTATCACCATAGTCCAGTTGGGTCATGATTTTGTCATTGATGACCATAGGATTGGGAAGACCTTTCTCCCTCAAAATCTGAAATTTAGCCATGAACCTATCAATGGCTACCTGCATATTATGGCACTTCTCTTCTAGGTTAAGCATAAGGTTCCATTTGGAAAGAATCTTCCTAATCTCTAGAATGGCCTCAGTTATATCTTCTATGTTCAGCTCATGGTGCTCATATATGTTCTTACTGTTTAGGAAGCGGATGAGTTGATTGGCATCCTCTGGTTTATCTCCCAGTTCTTCCTTTACATTCTGGATAGCTTCAGCAGTTATCTTTACCAATTATGTCTACTCAAAGATTACTTGGATTGATGGCCAATTATCATTGACAGAGTCAATGATATTGTCCCAAAACATCTCTTTGGTTTGTCCAAGTGGTTTCTGTAGTGTCAAATCTTTTTCTAGGACCTTGATTCTCTCGCCCATTCTCTGGGCCTTCTGTGTTTCTTCTTTCTGCTTGAGTTGGGCAAGTTTACAGTCAGTTTCCAAACTTGCCACCTTCTCTTTTAATATTTTCAGTTCTATAGCTTGGATAGACATATCTTCCATGGCTTTGACAAGTTCTGTTGCTTTATCTGCTGGTGTACCTGTTGCTATAATAGGCTCTATTGTTACTGGCAATGTTGTGGCAGGTGGAGCTGTGGGTGACAAAGATGCTGCCAGTGTGGAAGGAACTACCGTAGATACTGTGGGGATGACAGTTCTAGAAGTTGTGGCCAAGTCACTTTGCTTTGACTGAATTAAAGTGTCTAACTCTTTCTTTGTCTCCTTGAGTTGATCATTTAGCTTTAGGACCAAGTCCATGAGCTCTTCATGTCCTTGTTGTGCTTCTAGGACTTCCATTATCTGTGGGTGATGCAGTTGGGGTATCTTTAGCTGCTTCTTAAGTGCAGCAATGTCATCATTTTTCTTTTTAATCAACTGCTCTGTAGCTTTTACATCCTTGGGATCATGTCCCAATTTAATCACTAAGTCCTCTAAGGTCTTGATTCTTGTATCCTTGGCCTATGAGGAGGCCTTTTCCAATTGGAACTATGTAGACATATTATTTAAGGAGTTTTGCAATTCGTGGGCAGGTATGGCCTTTCCTGTCAATGTGGAGTATATCATCTCCCCTATTTGCTTATGTAGTTCAATCTGGTCAATGGGATGAATATCCCTTGCCGTTATTTCATTTTTGAAGTCTAATGCTGCTTTTGGCTGTTGAGTGGTAGGCTTGATGAAGGTCATTTGCATTTTCCCCTCTTTGATATCAAAGGCTAACATTAACCTTGTTTGATTGGTAGGGGTCATTTTCAGGTACTGGGCATATGTTTGGGCCTTAAGCCTCTCATTTCTGGCTTTGATCTCTTTGTACCTTTCCTTTATATCTTGATCTTTGTTTGCAAGCATCCTAAATGAAGATACCTCAACATTGTGTTGCCTTACCAACATTTGAGTTTGTGAGGTGGAAGGCTCCTACATACTTCTAGATGGGGTTGTGGGTCTACTTCTTTCAATCTCTGTGTTGGTGACCTCAGCTGAGTTTTCTATAAGCTATTGCTTAGAGGTTGGGTTGGGCTTTTGCCTTTTGTTTGATTTACTGTTTGGGCATCCTAGTGGAGATTCTCTGTTTCTTTTTGGGTATTCTCTCTTTAAGTTTGCATCTAGAGGTGGGCTCTTCCTGAAGTGGAAGCTACCCTTCTCTGTTTCTTTTTGGGATATTCTCTCTCTTTCCTGAGGAGTTTGCTAGATTCAAGTTTGGGTACCGTAATCTCTGGTCTTCTATTCTGATTGCTCCGTCTATCAGATCTTCTGCTCTATCTCTGTTATTATTCTCTAATCCAGAACTTTTTTCATTGCTTTCTTCTCTATTATATTTCTCTATCTCTGCTATCTGTTCGACTAATGTTCTATTCCACCATTCTGATTGGTTGGCTGACTTCATCACTCTCAGGTAGTATGATGTGTAGAACGAATTTGCTGCCTATTCTAATGGATATGAAAATTGTTGGAATATGCAAACACCAAAAATCATATCTGTCTGTGCAATACTTGTATCGCTCATCAACTAATATTCCTAGAGAATTAAGGTGTTAGTTGGTCTTTTACTTTTTTGGTTTGTTATCAAATGGGGTCTTAGTCTTGGTCTTGACAAAGTTTGTGTCATCAGATATATGCTCTTTTTGATGGTATTATCATTGAAAAATTGTACCTCAATTGATAATCTGCTGTAGTATATAAAGAAATAACCTCATTGGGAGGTATCTTGGAAGTTTGTATGGTGCCATCATGTAACCATAAATTCTGATCTCGGTATGGTTTTGGTACAAGTATCAATCACCTACCTTGGTCTGCTTTGACAATTGGAGGACCCTTTTAATGTCTGCATTGATTCTTGGAGGAGGGCTTCCTGTTAGCATTGTCATGATTGGATGTACAAACAAGTCAATGAAGTCAGCATATGAATATGGGGATTGATATTTATGGATCAATGGAGTCCAGAAAATGACTGATCTGGGCTGACCCTTTGTGTCAAGCTTCTGTAGGGTGAATGGAAACTTATCTAATTGGTAATATAGAAAAAGGTGATAAAAAATAGAGGAATACTTGAAAACCCTCTCATTATTCAATCTGAGGAAGTAGTCATGCATCTTATCAGCTATAAACTAGGCAAAGTCATAGGTAACAACAGGAGGCTGCCCTGGAGTGTAGATGGACATGAAAGACATGATAATCTGATCAATGTATTCACTAGTGGTATAACGTAGGACACTGGATATCATAGCGACAATATTTCTCCCCCATGAGGAGAATATGGTAGAAACATATGGAGGAGGGTCCTTTGGAATGTGTTTCTCTTCTCTTATGAAATTTAGGAACATCTCTGCCAATTTTGCAGTTGTAAGCTTGGGGAACTGGTCTAATAAGGCTCCAATTGAAAGAGGAGTCAAGTTTTGGCCAGATTGGAGTTGTAACATCTCATTTATAGATTCTGCAGTGATAGTGAAGAGTATAGTCTGGTTAGGAGACATGACTGCTCTCTGACTTGGAATATAATTGGCATGGCAGTAATGCACAATTTCTAGGAAGATGTGGACTTGAGGGAATTGGTATTTAGGCAAATTGGAATCCCAAAGACCAATTTCATCTACATGGTTCAAGTACTTATCTCTACTTTGGCAGTATACTTTGAGCGGGGATTCTTGTACAGAGGTGTCCTTTATCTGAAAGTCTTTATCAGCTAGGGGAAGGTGGTCTAGGTCTTGATGGGAAGAAGTGACAGGTCTCACATCCATGGCAATTGGGGCAGCCATTCTCAGTTCTTGTGGTTTTGAGTATGGGGGGTAATTTGTAGTTTTAGAGCAATGGTGTTCAACACAGAGTAGGTTTGAGTTCTTGAGCTTCTTTAATTAATTTTTAGCTTAACTAAGAAAACTCAGTAATTGGTTTCTTTGAATTTGACAGGGTAGTGGGTGAATACAGTTTTTAAGTACTTGGAACTATGGTGAAATGGTTCTGAATAGGGCGGCTGGCGACTACAAATGGTTGAAGGGGCTCTGTGCAGGATGGAAAGCTGACTGGGTGGTCTGCGATGTCTTTGGAGTGCAATTGGATGTGGGTTGACGGCTTCGACGTTCGCAGGTGGCGTGCATGCATTCAGAGGTTTACAGTTGAAAATTCAAAGAAAACAAATGATTTGGGGATTTTTGGCTTTTATGCGCAAAAAGTTAGTTTTGGCGGGTACGGGGTGAACACTAGTTACTTTGTCGTGTAGCGGGAGGGCGGTAAATGGTTTATATCATACCACTTTCGGGTTCTCGGTGGTATTTGGGAGGGGCCACCCAATTCCATTCATCGGCTGACACGTAGCATCGAGGGTTGGGGAAGAAGCCAATTTATCGAGTTAGTAAAGGACGGACGTTAGGTTGGCCTGATATGGATAAGGGCCGTCAGATGAGGAGGGAGAAGATCACACGGTGATCGGGTGAGGAAACTGCATGGAGGTAATGGGGGGCCCGTCGGGCACTTAAGTTATGGCGGTATCGGGGTTAATGGTGGATTAAGGAAGGATTAGGCCATCAGGGTAATTAGCAGAGGGCTTTAATCGGGGTTTCGGCCTAACATAATCGCAGATCAATTAGTTAGTGGGTTTTTGTCGGGTTGACTGTATATTATAGTTTATATTTAAACTAGGGTATAGGGTTAATTAACACATACGAGCTATATATATACAGGAAAACAGCTTTTTTTTCGGGATTTAATAAATAAAGTTAGTATTTAATAAAAAAATGAGCGGAAAAAGGAAAAACACATTAAGCAAATGCTTTTTTGTGAATTAAATGCTTTTCACATATTAACATTAATACTTAGGGCAATGCGTTTGGTGGGTTTTTGATATGAAAGTGCTTTTATGTGGGGGGGGGGTGTGGAATGCTTTTCCTAGGGAAAAGTGTTTTAACCTTAGGAAAGGAACATTATTTAGGAAAATGAATGCAGTACTTGACATCTATAAATCATTGAGCCGAGGGTCGGTCCCTCCAAAAGTCAGAGAAATGCTTTGAGCCTCTTTGACTTAAGGTTTTTTAAGTACTTTGATCTTTATTATGGGAAATTAGTTAAGTAAAAGGTGAAATGAATGGGGGAAGTTAATTACTTGACTTTGAAATCCAATTGCATGCTTGATTGTCCATTCATCTATGGAACTTATGATGGAAAAAATGATAAATATACTTTTTGTGTAATCAATCATCATACTTCTGCAACCATTCTCCTACTTACCCATCTACTTTACCTACCATTTTTTCTTCACTTTATTAGGGTGCATTTAAGCTAGCAAACCCTTATCAATATTTTTATTTTCTTTACAATAGAAAACTACCTACATCTAACCTTATAACATCCAAGGGCTCAGTTTAAACAATTGAGCTCCTTTATTTACTCTACCTACCTAATTATCTGCCAAGTTTACACTGTTTGGTCAGATTTTTATTCTTTATCTATAGACATAAAATTGAAAACATGAAATAGCCAAGTTTAAACATTTTGACTATAATGGAATGTGGCAAAGATTACAAGCTACACACAATCATTTATTATACATAAAAATAAATAGGAGTGGCATTTTGACTTGCTCACTTTCATGGTTTTTTTCTTTTCTTGGGGTTCATATTTTTCATCTTTTTTGACCTTTTTGTTCTTTTTGTCCTTTGATTATTATTTTAGGACATACCCTGTTTACATTTTTTTATTTTTTGAATATGGAAAACATTTGCAAAAAGAAAAGGTATGTACAATATTACAAGGTTTAATCTCAGTCATTCAAAATTATGACTCATATTGGTATAGGAACCTAACAGTGGCTCCACTTGGGGATGGCATTTCCTGGTGAAATGTCAAGAACTTTGTAGATCAATTGCCTTCTAAATTGCTATGATATTACCCTACAACATTTGTCCTTTATGCTTCTGCATTATTACTATTTATGACAGTAAATCTTTAAATCTTAGGGCCTTCTCTCCGGGCTTCAACTTCAAAAATCACCATCCAATCAACTATAGACTTTGAAAATAAAGTATGTACAAATGGGCAATGAAATTAGTAACTGGGTTCAATATAGTGTTTGAGCATTCGACCATTCATTGGTCCACCTTCTGCTTCTGTACCATCCATTTCTCTTACGAAGAAAGCATTGTTACCTCTGAAAGCATAAATGACATATGGGCCTTTCCATAGGAAATCAAATTTCCCATGTTTACCTTTATCTTCCCTCCTTGAGTCCCATTTCAAGACTTTGTGCCCAAGGTAGAAATTCTCAGCCTTGGTTCTTCTATCAAAAATCTTCTTGATCCTTTCCTGCATAACCTGAAATCTGATGTACACTTCTTCCCTGGTTTTCTGCAAATGAATTGTTTCGTTGATTCTTCTTTGGATGTCATTTGGTTCAACCTGTAACTCTTGGAGCAGCTTAATCATTGGTTTTCCCAAGGAATATGGAAAAACAACTTCCATTCCATAAACTAATTGGTAGGGAGAAGTACCAATTGATTTCTTTGTGGTTAGCCTGTATGCCCACAAGGCATTTACTAGCTTTTTATTCCATGTTTTCTTGTTATCCTCTAACAACTTTTTGATGATATTTACCAGACTTTTGTTTGAGGATTCTTCTCATCCATTTCCTTCAGGGTAATAAGTTGTGGAATGGCCTAGGGTTATATGATACTTATTACAGAAATCAATCATTCCTCTGGATTTGAAAGTTGCTGCATTATTAGTGATGATCTTGGTTGGGCATCCAAATCTTGATAAGATGTTGGCCTCAAGGAAGGTTATGATAACCATGTCAGTGTCCTGCCTTGAAGGTATGGCCTCTATCCATTTCGTAAAATAATTAGTGGCAGTGAGGATCCATTTATGTTGGGTAGATAAAGGTGGATGGATTTCACCAATGAAGTCTAAATCCCATTGTTGAAAAGGTGCTTCAGCAGAGATTGGTTTTAGGGGTAAAGGTAGGATCCTTTTATTTCCTTCAAAGATTTGAAATTTATGACAGGAGGTGACATATTTATTTACATCAAAAAACAAAGTAGGCCAAGAGAAACGGCTCTGAGAATTTTGTGAGCAATGGTTTTCCATTAAATATGTCCTCCACAGTCAACTACATGAAACTCTTGTAACACTTTGTCAGGTTCTTCTTTCAATAAACAGTTGAGAAGGATACCTTCATGATTCCTCCAAAATAAAGCATTATCTATTATGCAAAATTTTAAGGATTTCATTTTTAAAAACCTGCTTTTGGTCTTGGATAATTCAGGAGGAGCTTGTAGATTTAGTTAAAAACATAAGATGTTAGCATACCATGGTGATTCAGTAAAGGCCTGGCTGATTGGTGGAGTCACCATCTCCTCTTAACTATCCATTTCTGCAATAAAATTTATATCTAAGGCCTGACAGTTCGATTCAGCCATGAGCTTGGCTAAACCTTCCACGTCATATTCCAAGATAGTAGCTATCCACTTCCCTCTCTTTCCCTCTGGACCTTCCCGAGTTAGGATGTCCTTGACTACTGAGTTAGGGACATAGGCTACTATATGAGAATATAAAATGTAAACCCTGAAATCTTTGATAGCTTTGACCAAAGAAAAGGCTTGTTTTTCCATTATGTTGTATTTTAAAGGAGCATCCCTCAGGGCTTTGCTGAAAAAGGCAATAGGTTGTTCATAACCCTGATCTTTTTTCTGCAGTAGGACTGCAGCTATTGTATGTTATGAAGCAAAGGAAAATAGAATGAAATCTCTTTCAAATTTTGGACTAACTAGAACTGGTGTTTTAGTTAAGGCTAGCTTAATGTCTTCAAAGGATTTCTTAGCTTGAACAGTCCATTTTATGGTCGAATCATTTTTCAACATATTGTTCAATGATCTAATTAGTTTTGCTAGATTAGAAATAAATCTCCTAAGAAAGTTAATTTTTCCTAAAAAGGCTTGTAATTCCCTAATGTTCCTAGGATGTTGTATCTGTAAGATGGCTTCTATTCTTGCAAAATCTATTCAGATACCATCTTTTGAGAATATATGACCTAATAACTTTCCCTCTTCTAATCCAAACAAAAAATTTTTGGGGTTCAAAGAAATTCCATACTTCCTGCATTTAATGAAAACCTGCCTTAGGTGATCTAAGTGTTAACTATCATATTTTGAGAATACAGTGATGTCATCTAAATATATTACTAGGAATTCATGAATTTCCTTGGCAAAAGCTATGTCCATAGCCCTTTGGAAAGTGGCTCTGCATTCTTTAATCCAAAAGGCATCTTCACATACATGAATGTGCCCCAAGGAGTAGTAAAGGCAGTTTTGGCTTGGTCATCTGTAAGATCTGATTGTAACCAGAAAACCCATCCGATAATGAGATTTTGGTTGACCAAACTACCCTTTGTAAGATATGATCCATTTTAGGGAGAGGATAATTTTCTTTAAGTGAAACTTTATTAAGATTTCTGAGATCAACACAAAGTCTGATCTCACCAGTTTTCTTCCTTGTTGGCACCAAATTGGAAACCCAATCAGAAAATCTGATTGGTGCTATTATCTTGGCATCATACATTCTATGGATTTCCTTTTCAATAGAAGGTAATAAAATGGGATTAATCCTCCTAAGCTTTTGTGTGAAGGGTTTCTGGTTTTCTTTTATGGGGATGGTGTGTTGTATGATGCTGGTGTCATAGGACTTGAGGTCCTCTTAACTCCAAGCAAAGACATCTTGGAATTCCTTTAATAATTCAATGTATTTCACT
The DNA here is from genome assembly GCA_031772625.1 of Pinus tabuliformis. Lineage (NCBI taxonomy): Eukaryota > Viridiplantae > Streptophyta > Pinopsida > Pinales > Pinaceae > Pinus > Pinus tabuliformis. The sequence continues at coordinate 574,367,852 of CM062809.1, forward strand.
TTTTCAGTAGGAGGCAATGACTTTAAAAGTTTGATTAATTTTGGATTTTCCGTAGTGCCAATATTACACTCCTCTATTTCAGAGTTTAAGGGTTCCATTTTTGGTTTTCTAGGAACATCGTTTGAGTCAAACAAGTCTTCCAAAGGGGTTAATCCTTTAGGCAAAAAGTTGTCCTTGAGATTAATGACTTCAGTGTCTTCGTTAATTATCTCATCAATCTCAATTTCCTTTAAGTTGTCTACATCTGATTTTGTAAATTTAGTGGGATGGAATATATCTATCTCTTCACCTTCTATTTCATTAATTTCTATTTTATTTTTAAAGTCTGAATTTATTGTTATGTCAATATCTATATTGCTATTTACAAATTATTCTTCTAAGGTTAAAAAATTATTTATCTGTTTGTCATTTCAAATACTTGCCAGTTTTTCAAGTTATCTGGGGTAGCAGGTCTGTGCCTGACCTCAGCAGTATATTGATGGTTAGGTTGAAATGGTAACTTACAAGTGCTGGCAAACATTGCTAAACTATGAGCCTGCATATTATGTTTCCTTGGAATGACTGCAAGCTTGGTTTCTAGAAAAGTATTCATTATTTCTACAATTTTCCCTCTATAAAAACTTAATCTAGGGTCTTTGGTCATATATACAACATTAATTTGTTTTATAACTAACTCAGAGTCTCCCATGACAAAAACTCTTTTGGCTCCTAAATTCCTAACTAGTTTAATACCTAATATTAGGGCTTCATACTCTGCAATGTTGTTAGTGATTTTAAAATTCAGACTATAAGCATGGCCCTCTGAGTGATCATTCTCCAAATTTGATATCCACACTCCTGCTCCTAACTTATTTACTGACCCATCAAATTCAAGACGCTATAATATCTCATATTCATAATTTTCATTGTCTGGGGAAACAAAATTTTCATAGTTTGCTACATTTTGATCATCTTGTTTATTAGAAAGCTCTTGAGTTTGAATAGTTTCATTTTTAGATGTGACTACAATTTCTTTTGGTTCTGTAAAAATACTGTTTGCAATAGTTTTTTATGTTTATTCAGCATTATACAAAATAAAAGAATCAATGTTCGAATGCATGGAGTAGATAGGAAAGTTTTGAGGCCGATCCTAGCTACTTACCACATATTTCATTAAAGTTTATCGGTAAAACTTTTTAGGTTGTCCAAAAACAGAGATTGTGGCATATGACATGTCAAGCTGTAAAGACCCTTGGAGTTTGGCTCCCCATGATCTAGACAAAAGCATGCCATATTCGGGTGGGATGTCAGCAACTACTATATCCATGAGAATGCTTTTAGCAGGATATTGTACTAAGGTAACACACAGGTCTTTGATTAATCCTATACACTTTACTTGACTTGAGTCAAATGAGAATAGGTCCTTGTAAGGCCTTGTAATGTCTAAGTTAAATTTTTCCATGACTGATTTGGGCATTAAATTGTGTGAGGCCCCAGAATCTAACATTGCATTGTGTAAGATTTTATCATGAATGCTAAGGCTAATATAGAAAGGTGGTACCCCTCCTTCTAGTGGTTTTCCATTAACATCAGGACCAAATATAAGTTCTGGTTGATCATCAATCAAGTTGACAGAATCTCCATTCTCAGAAATGTTTAAAGTTTGGTTTATTTGAGACTTATAGGTTTCACTTTTAATCAGTTCTATCAAGGGAATTGAAATATTTAGTTTAGCTACATCTTCTCCCAAATTGAAAGGCAAAGGGCCTTTTTGTGTTTGAGGGCTTGGGATTTTCATAGTAGGAATTTGAGTAGGATGATCTTCTTTTTCTTTATTTGGGATATTTTTATGTGGATTTTCTGATATGGTGTTTGCAGATTTTTCCATTATTTCCTGGGAGGGAATTGAAGTGGATGGTTGGTCATTAGAGAGTTGATTAGGGGTTATATCTACAATGGTGGGGCCAAGAGGGTTCTAGTTTGGTCTAGGGTGGATTTGGAGAGTTTTAGTAACTGGAGTTGCTTTGATTTTCGTGGGTTGATTTGGCATTGTTTTCTTGGTTTGGCCAGGAGTATCGATGTTCTTTTTACTCCTTAAGTTATATTGTTTGTGTACTTCAAAGATGGCAGAATCATATCCTTGTTTGTAATCAAATTTTTCTCTGGATTCGGTCTGCAATTGCTGTAGCATATGTAGTTCCTGCTCATCTTGGGTCAAGAAGACTATATCCTCATCATCCAATCCCATCAGGTTAATCTGTGTATCTAGTTCAGGGTCTGTTGAATGAGATGTTTCAGCATAGTTTTCTTGCAAGGGAGGCCTAATATTCTGATCAGGGCCATTCTTTCTAGTGTTTTGATTTTGGTTCTTTCGAAAGTCTGGGTTTCTAACTAGAGGTGCCTGTTGATTATCCCATTGAGGCTTCCTCTCCATATTATCTATCTTGTCCATAAGCTTTGCCATACTCTTGGCCAGAACATCTATTTTAAGGTCAGAGGGTGAGGCTTGTATTTTGCATATCCTTGCCTTTCATTCCTAACTCTAGCTCTTTTTGCTAACAAATTTCTTCTACACTAACTGCTACACTCTGCATGTCTTCTAAGGTTGGGGGATTTCTTTCTCTGAGTTGGAATGCCATAACGGTGTCAAATCCATCAGGAAATTTTATTAATGCTAGGTCAGGTGGGGGTCTAAGATTAACTGGTATTGCATTGTATATATTGTTAAATCTGGTGCAATAATCTTGGACTGTTTCATTAGGTCCTCTTTTAATATTTTTGTACTCTGAAAGGATCTGCAAAGGGTTCTTTTTCTTTTCCCATTTGTTTGTAAATTGCTAATAAAATATATCTAAATTATCTATGCTATTAGCAGGTAACACTTTGAACCATTTCCTAACATCATCAGCTAGAGTCTTAGCAAAAAGTCTCATTTGAACATCTCCAATATCAATTTCATGCAATTCAAAGTAGTCTGTCATTTTGTTTACATGATGTTGTGCTATATAAGGTCGTATGCCATGAAATTGGACAATTTTCTTTTGATATTCCTTTGGCATGGCACCAAGTGGGGCAGGTAACACAAGAGGAGAATATCTATTTGCCATGGCTCTAAGTTGGGCAAGGCTAAGAAGTGGGGTTGAGGTACTTGGAGATGATACAGTAGTAGATGGAGAACTAGGAGTAGTAGGTGATTGATGAGTAATGGTAGGTTGGTAAGGAAATGAAGGTATAAATGGAGGTTGGGAATGAACTTCAGAGGTTGAAGGGAATAATGGTGAACTAAGAGTAATATACACTGGTTCAGAAAGCTCCGGGATTCTAGCAGTAGTGCGGGATCACTGAGGGTAATTTAGAATGTACTCATCAATTGACTTGTTTGCCTTTTGGAACTCAAGGTCTGCAATAAACTCTGGATATAGAACTATGTCATCAAGTGAACTTTCAAACTTGGTTCTAAATAGGGAAAGATCAAATGGCACATGAAAGGGAAGGTCTTCTAAAAACAACCACTCATTAGGGCATGAATCTGCTTTGATTGAAGGTGTCAAACTGACTGAACTTTCTTGTCTTTTGGGTTTTCTCGAAATCAGGTTGGGATTATCCACTACTAGGGCAGGGTTTGGATATGCATTAGCCCTAGTATAATGAGTTCTCCTGAAGCTAGAATTTGAAGCTTTTCTAATTACTTTCTTTTTTGTGAAATTTTGTGTATAACTTCTAAGAAACCCTTTAAGAGGCTTGAAATAAATATTTAAATTTTTCTTGAAGGTTTATTAAAACTGAGGATTTGAGTCCCTAGTATGGTCGCCACTATGTTATCACTCAGAATTTTCCTTAGAAGTTATCAAAAGAAGGAACAAACCAAGGTAACCACAAACCAATATTTTAAGTATAGGCTCTATCCAACCAACGACTCAGAGAGGGCTCTCTCTATATAATTTAGCTTTGTTTTTATGAGATTTTAGGCTAGTTATTAATGTTCGCTGGGGTTTTTGTTTTGAATTGAAGGTTGGGTAGTGGAATTCATGGGACAGATGGATAGAGCTAGGTCTTCAAGCCATTGGGCTATGGAGTCAACAAATGGGTAGCATAATTGGACCAGATCATTAAAGGGAATTTTTATAGGGCAAGCTCGCAAAGCAAAAGGCAAATATTTAGGCATAATGGGTGAAGTAGTTCTAACCAGGGTGAAAGGGCACTTAAGAATCCTTGGACCGAGATCAGAATGGAGAACAGAGGATAATCATGAACAAGGGCAATTGAGAATCCTTTGCTATAGATCACTAGAGGTCACCTAAACTGAGGAGCAATCAAGAACTCCTTAACTTAGATTTGTGAAGAAAACATTAATAATGCATAACAGTCAAGACAGAGTGCATTCAAGCAATTTCTAAAATATCATTCCAGGTTATAACATTTAGATTTAAGAGATATGTAAAATATTACGGAAAAGACACAAGGAAAAGCAACATTGAACATGAGAGAACACTTATTTGTATTTCGCTTTACACAAGAATCCTGTAAAATATTTGATCTTTATTCCTTGCTCCAACAAGCCAATCCAGTCATTGATATAATAGAATTTTGATTTGAGATAAAAAGTCTATAGAAATGTCTTGGAATCCACCCACATACTTCGAAATGTGAAGTATATATACAAAATATTTACAAAATATCTCAAAACAACTTGAGTCTTAATCTAAGGAATATAAATATCTTCTTACATGAAGATAGAGACAGATGGTGAACTGCTTCATGCTGTCCCTTTTATTGTGGTGGTGTTGGCTGTTGCAGTTGAAATTGGAACCCTTTTAGTTGGCTGATATTTGAGGCATTTCTATGCTGGAATCTTCTTTACTTTCATCTTTCACATGATACTCTTTAACTCTGATACTCTTTGACCCTGCTGCCCTATTTTACCTGTTTTACCTAACTGCCTTCATTTTTACTGTGCAGTAACTTTTTGATGTAAATTTATCACAATAAATCTGTCATTTTTTCCTACCATTCTACATCAGGTAATTTTACATTTACCATTCTAGTAGATTTCATCAGCTTTAGTATACTTTGCAAAAATTTGGCTTAGTGAGGAAGAGATGTTTCACATCATGCTCTAGAAAAAACAAGTTATAAAATGTGTCATATAACACTTTGCCTACAAGGCTTTCATGGATGAAGAAATTGCTTGTTCCTTAGAAAATTTTCTTAGTTTATCACCATAGTCCAATTGGGTCATGAGTTTGTCATTGATGACCATAGGACTAGGAAGACCTTTCTCCCTCAAAATCTGAAATTTAGCCATGAACCTATTAATGGATACCTCCATATTATGGCACTTCTCTTCTAAGTTAAGCATAAGGATCCTTTTGGAAAGAACCTTCCTAATCTCTAGAATGGCCTCAGTTCTATCTTCTATGTTAAGCTCATGGATCTCATATCTGTTCTTGTGTTTAGGAAGTGGATGAGTCGATTGGCATCCTCTAATTTATCCCCCAGTTCTTTCTTTACTTTCTGGATAGCTTCAGTAGCTATCTTTACCAATTCTGTCTGCTCAAAGATTACTTGGATTGATGGCCAAATATCATTGACAGAGTCAATGATATTGGCCCACAACATCTCTTTGGTTTGTCCAAGTGGTTTCAGTAGTGTCAAATCTTCTTCCAGGACCTTGATTCTCTCACCCATTCTCTAGGCCTTCTGTGTTTCTTCTTTCTGCTTAGCTAGGCAAGTTTGCAGTCAGTTTCCAAACTTGCCACCTTCTCCTTTAATCTTTTCAGTTCTGTAGCCTGGATAGACATATCTTCCATGGCTTTGAAAAGTTCTACTACTTTATCTGCTGGTGTACTTGTTGCTATGGTAGGTTATGTTTTTACTGGCAATGTTGTGGCAGGTGGAGTTGTGGGTGCTAAAGATGCTACCAGTGTGGAAGCAACTGCTGTAGATACCTTGGGGATGATAGTTCTAGAAGTTGTGGCCACGCCAATTTACTTCGAATGAATTAAAGTGTCCAACTCTTTCTATGTCTCCTTGAGTTGATCATTTAGCTTTAAGACCAAGTCCATGAGCTCTTCATGTCCTTGTTGCGCTGGTAGGACTTCCATTGTCTATGGGTGATGTAGCTGGGGTATCTTTAGCTGCTTATTAAGTGCAGCAATGTCATCATTTTTATTTTTAATCAGCTACTCTATAGCTTTTACATCCTCGGGTTCATGTCCCAATTCAATCACTAAGTCCTCTAAGGACTTGATTCTTGTATCCATGGCCTGTGAGGAGGCCTTGTCCAATTGGAACTGTGCAGACACATTATTTAAGGAGTTCTGCAATTGGTGGGCAACTATGGCCTTTCTTGTCAATGTGGAGTATATCATCTCCCCTATTTTCTTGTGTAGTTTAATCTGGTCAATGGGATGAATATCCCTTGCCAGTATTTCAAAATATACCTTTTTGAAGTCTGATGCTACTTTTGCCTATTGAGTGGTAGGCTTGATGAAGGTGATTTTCATTTTCCCCTCTTTGATATCAAAGGTTGACATTAGCCTTGTTTGATTGGTAGGGTTCATTTTCAGGTACTGGGCATATGTTTGGGCCTTAAGCCTCTCATTTCTGGCTTTGATCTCTTTGTACCTTTCCTTTATATCTTGATCTTTGTCTCCAAGCATCCCAAAGGAAGATACCTAAACACTGTGATGCCTTAGCAACATTTGAGTTTGTGAGGTGGAAGGCTCCTACGTACTTCCAGATGGGGTGGTGGGTCTACTTCTTTCAACCTCTGTGTTGGTGACCTCAGCTGAGCTTTCTGTAAGCTCTTGCTTAGAGGCTGGGGTTGGGCTTTTTCCTTTTGTTTGATTCTTGTTGTAAATTAGAGGTGGAATTCCTGAAGTGGAAGCATCTTCTCTGTTTCTTTTTGGGATCTTCTCCTCATTCTGAGGAGTTTGCATGACTGGATGGGTACCTGAAGTAGTCTCTGGTTATTCTGATTTCTCTGGTATGTCGGACTGCTCTGGCCTGCTTGATTGTTTTGGCACCTACAGGAAAGAACCTTCATCAAGTTGTTTTTCCAAATTTATTAGAGCATTCTCAATATCTATTCTGGTGCTGTCCTGATCAACTAATGTTCCTTCGATCCATTCTGATTGGTTGGCATAGGTTTTAATCTCAGGTATAGGACGGTGAATGAAAGGCCCTAGCTTGACCTTTTGTCTCTTCTTGGATATTAATTCCAAAGGGTCATATCTCCAAACAAAACTCCTTTGGAATTTCATGCTTTATAATATAGCCTCTGCTTCATGGCCTCCTTCCCTAGAGTTACAAATGAAGGGGCCTATTTGGTATTTTATTTTGAAATTGGCCTTCTTCTTGGCATTGACAAAGTTTGTCTCATCTGCGTTGATAATCTACCTGTAGTATTCTAAAGCAAACAACCTCATTGGGAGGTATCTTGGAAGCTTGTATGGTGCCAACATGCAACCATAAATTCTGATTTCGGTATGGTTTTGGTACAAGTACCAATCACCTACCTTGGTCTGCTTTGACAATTGAAGGACCCTTTTAATGTCTACATTGATTCTTGGAGGAGGGATTCCTGTTAGCATTGTCATGATTGGATGTACAAACAGGTCAATAAAGTCAGCATATGAATATGGGGATTGATATTTATGGATTAATGGAGTCCAGAAAATGACTGATCTGGGTTGACCCTTTGTGTCAAGCTTTTGCAAGGTGAATGGAAACTTATCTGACTGGTAATATAGAAAAAGGTGATACAAAACAAAGGAATACTTGAAAACCCTCTCATTATTCAATCTGAGGAACTGGTCATGAATCTTATCAACTATAAATGGGAAAGGTCATAGATAACAACAAGATGCTGCCGTGGAGTGTAGATGGACATGAAAGATAGGATAATCTCATCAATGTATTCACTAGTGGTATAACCTAGGACACTGGATATCATAGCCACAATGTTTCTCCCCCATGAGGAGAATATGGTAACAACATATGGAGGAGGGTCCTTTGGAATGTGTTTCTCTTCTCTTATGAAAGTTAGGAACATCTCTACCAATTTTGCAGTTGTATGCTTGAGGGAATTGGTCTAATAAGGATCCAATTGAAAGAGGAGTCAAGTTTTGGCCAGGCTGGAGTTGTAACATCTCATTATAGATTCTGTAGTGATAGTGAAGAGTATAGGTTGGTTAGGAGACATGACTGCTCTCTGACTTGGAATATAATTGGCATGGCAGTAATGCACAATTTCTGGGAAGATGTGGACTTGAGGGAATTGGTATTTAGGTAAATTGGAATCCCAAAGACCAATTTCATCTACGTGGTTTAAGTACTTATCTCTACTTTGGCAGTATACTTTGAGCGGGGATTCTTGGACAGAGGGTGTACTTTATCTGAAAGTCTTTATTGGCTAGGGGAAGGTGGTCTAGGTCTTGATGGGGAGAAGTGACAGGTCTCACATCCATGGCAATTGGGGCAGCCATTCTCAGTTCTTGTGGTTTTGAGTATGCGGGGTAATTTGTAGTTTTGGGGCAATGGTGTTCAACACGGAGTAGGTTTGAGTTCTTGAGCTTCTTTAATTAATTTTTAGCTGAACTAAGAAAATCAGTAACTGCTCTCTTTGAATTTGACAGGGTAGTTGGTGAATACAGGTTTTAAATACCTAGAACTATGGTAAAATGGTTTTGAACAGGGTAGCTGGCGACTGCAAATGGTTGAAGGGGCTCTGTGTAGGCTGGAAAGCTGACTAGGTGGTCTACGACGTCTTTGGAGTGCAATTGGATGTGGGTTGATGGCTTCGACATTCGCAGGTGGTGTGCATGTGTTTAGAGGTTTACAGTTGAAAATGCAGAGAAAACAAATGATATGGGGCTTTTTGGCTTTTATGCTCGAAAAGTTAGTTTTGGCGGGTACGGGGTGAACATTAGTTACTTTGTTGTGTAGCGGGATGGTTGTAAACAGTTTATATCGCATCGCTTTTGGGTGCTTGGTGGTATTTGGGAGGGACTGCTCGATTCCATTCATTAACTGACACGTAGCATCGGGGGCTGGGGAAGAAACCACTTTATTGGGCGGGGTAAATGACAGACGTCAGGTTGGCCCGATATGGATAAGGGTCGTCAAATGAGGAGGGAGAGAAGATGCACGGTGATCAGGGGGGAAACTACACGGAGGCTAATGGGGGGCCCACGGGCACTTAAGTTATGGCGGTATCGGGGTTAATGGTAGATTAAGGAGGATTAGGCCATCAAGGTAATTAGCAGAGGGCTTTAATGGGGTTTTGCCTAACATAATCGTAGATCAATTAGTTTGTGGGTTTTTGTCGAGTTGACCATATATTATAGTTTATATTTAAACTAGGGTATAGGGTATATGGTTAAGTAACACATACAGCTATATATATAAGGGGAAACATGTTTTTTATCGGGATTTAATAAATAAAGTTAGCATTTAATAAAAAATGAGCGGAAAAGGGAAAAACACATTAAGCAAATGATTTTTTGTGAATTAAACGCTTTTCACATATTAACATTACTACTTAGGGAAATGCGTTTTGGTGGGTTTTGGATATGAAAGTGCTTTTATGTGGGGGGGGGGAGGGGTAATGTTTTTCCTAGGAAAAAGTGTTTTAACCTTAGGAAAGGAACAACATTTAGGAAAATGAATGAACTAAAGGGGGGGGGGGGGGGATGATTTTTTATGAGTAGAATGAAATACTTGGCGGTCCCTCCAAAAGTCAGAGAAATGCTTTGAGCCTCATTGACTTAAGGTTTTTTAAGTACTTTGATCTTTATTATGGGAAATTAGTTAAGTAAAAGTGTGAAATGAATGGGGGAGTTAATTAATTTACTTTGAAATCCAATTGCATGCTTGATTGTCCATTCATCTATGGAACTTATGATGGAAAAAATGATAAATATACTTTTTATGTAATCAATCATCATACTTCTGCAACCTTTTCCTACTTACCCATCTACTTTACCGCCATTTTTTCTTCACTTTATTAGGGTGAATTTAAGCTAGCAAACCTTTATCAATATTTTTCTTTTCTTTACAATAGCAAACTACCTACATCACCTTATAACATCAAGGGCTTTGTTTAAAATTTGAGCTCTTTATTTACTCTACCTATCTAATTATCTGCCAAGTTTACACTGTTTGGTCAGATTTTTATTCTCTATCTATAGACATAAAATTGAAAACATGAAATAGCCAAGTTTAAACATTTTGACAATCATGGATTGTGGCAAAGATTACAAGTTGCACACAATCATTTATTATACATAAAAATAAATAGGAGTGGCATTTTGACTTGCTCACTTTCATGGTTTTTTTTTCTTTTCTTGGGGTTCATATTTTCATCTTTTTTACCTTTTTGTTCTTTTTGTCCTTTGATTATTCTTTTATGACATACCCTCTTTACATTTTTTAATTTTTTGAATATGGAAAACATTTGCAAAAAGCAAAGGTATGTACAATATTACAAGGTTTAATCTCAGTCATTCAAAATTATGACTCCTATTGGTATAGGAACCTAACAGTGGCTCCACTTGGGGATGGCATTTCATGGTGAAATGTCAAGAACTTTGTAGATTAGTAGCCTTTTGAATTGTTGTGATATTTCCATGCAACATTTGTCCTTTATGCTTCTGCAGTATTACTATTTATGACAGTAAAATCTTTAAAGCTTAGGGCCTTCTCTCCGGGCTTCAACTTCAAAAGTCACCATTGAATCAACTCTAGACTTTGAAAATAAAGTATGTAAAAAAGGGAATTGAATTAGTAACTGGGTTCAATAGAGTATTTGAGCTTGACCATTCATTGGTCCACCTTCTGCTTCTTACCATCCATTTATCTTAGGAAGAAAGCATTGTTACCTCTAAAAGCATAAATGACATATGGGCCTTTCATAGGAAATAAATTTCCCATGTTTACTTTATCTTCCTCCTTGAGTCCCATTTCAAGACTTTGTCCCCA